>CM074311.1:4047532-4152532 GCA_037194245.1 Opsariichthys bidens | reverse complement strand
AAAATGTTATCAACATGCTAACAAAGTGTTAAATCATGTTAGAAACATGCTAAAACATAAAACAAGTCTATCTATCTATCTGTCTATCTTCAGCAACATGCTAAAACATATCAGCAAAGTGTTAACTCATGTTAGAAACATGCTAAAACATAAAACATGTTAGAAACGTAATCAATATCTATCTATCTATCTATCAGCAAAATGCTAGCAATGTGCTAAAAATGTTAGCAACATGCTAGCGAAGTGTTAACTCATGTTAGAAACATGCTAGCAACATGCTAAAACATTTACATTTATTCATTTGGCAGACGCTTTTATCCAAAGCGACAAGTGAGGAATACAAGCGTTAAAATATAAAACATGAAACTTTCTATCTATCTATCTATCTATCTATCTATCTATCTATCTATCTATCTGTCTGTCTGTCTGTCTGTCTGTCTGTCTGTCTGTCTGTCTATCTATCTATCTGTCTCTCTCTCTCTCTATCTATCTGTCTGTCTATCTATCTGTCTCTCTATCTATCTGTCTATCTATCTATCTATCTATCTATCTATCTGTCTATCTATCTATCTATCTATCTATCTATCTATCTATCTATCTATCTATCTGTCTATCTAACTATCTATCTATCTATCTATCTATCTGTCTCTCTATCTATCTATCTATCTATCTATCTATCTATCTATCTATCTATCTATCTATCTATCTATCTATCTATCTGTCTATCTATCTGTCTCTCTATCTATCTATCTATCTATCTATCTATCTATCTATCTATCTGTCTGTCTGTCTGTCTGTCTGTCTGTCTGTCTGTCTGTCTGTCTGTCTATCTATCTATCTATCTATCTATCTATCTATGTATCTATCTATCTATGTATCTATGTATCTATCTATCTATCTATCTATCTATCTATCTATCTATCTATCTATCTATCTATCTACCTATGTATCTATCTATCGATCTATCTATGTATCTATCTATCTATCTATCTGTCTGTCTGTCTGTCTGTCTCTCTCTCTCTATCTATCTATCTATCTGTCTATCTATCTGTCTATCTATCTATCTATCTATGTATCTATGTATCTATCTATCTATGTATCTATCTATCTATCTATCTATCTATCTATCTATCTATCTATCTATCTATGTATCTATCTATCGATCTATCTATGTATCTATCTATCTATCTATCTGTCTGTCTGTCTGTCTCTCTCTCTCTATCTATCTATCTATCTGTCTATCTATCTGTCTATCTATCTGTCTATCTATCTATCTATCTATCTATCTATCTATCTATCTATCTATCTATCTATCTATCTGTCTATCTAACTATCTATCTATCTATCTATCTATCTGTCTCTCTATCTATCTATCTATCTATCTATCTATCTATCTATCTATCTATCTATCTATCTATCTATCTATCTATCTGTCTATCTATCTGTCTCTCTATCTATCTATCTATCTATCTATCTATCTATCTATCTATCTATCTGTCTGTCTGTCTGTCTGTCTGTCTGTCTGTCTGTCTGTCTGTCTGTCTATCTATCTATCTATCTATCTATCTATCTATGTATCTATCTATCTATGTATCTATGTATCTATCTATCTATCTATCTATCTATCTATCTATCTATCTATCTATCTATCTATCTATCTACCTATGTATCTATCTATCGATCTATCTATGTATCTATCTATCTATCTATCTGTCTGTCTGTCTGTCTGTCTCTCTCTCTCTATCTATCTATCTATCTGTCTATCTATCTGTCTATCTATCTATCTATCTATGTATCTATGTATCTATCTATCTATGTATCTATCTATCTATCTATCTATCTATCTATCTATCTATCTATCTATCTATCTATGTATCTATCTATCGATCTATCTATGTATCTATCTATCTATCTATCTGTCTGTCTGTCTGTCTCTCTCTCTCTATCTATCTATCTATCTGTCTATCTATCTGTCTATCTATCTATCTATCTATCTATCTATCTATCTATCTATCTATCTATCTATCTATCTATCTATCTATCTATCTATCTATCTATCTATCTGTCTATGTCTATCATCAGAAACATGTTAGTTGTGTTAAATCATGTTAGAAACATGTTAGCCACATGCTAGCAAAGTGTTAATTCAACAAGATGCTAAAACATAAACATGTCAGGAACTATCTATCTATCTATCTATCTATCTATCTATCTATCTGTCTATCTTCAACAACATGCTAAAACATATCAGCAAAGTGTTAAATTATGTTAGACAAATGCTAGCAACATGCTAAAACATGTTAGCAACTCTAACTATTGGTCGGTCCTTTCCCTTCAGCCATTTATAAGTTGCTTTTTGTTAGTCTGTTGAGCAAACTACCTAATCTAGTTGTATCTAGTTGTGTCCTACATTGATGTGAACTTACCATTTGGAAATACACAACAGAAAACTGCTTTTTTCGGACCATTTAATGGGATATTCAAACACAAATAAGCCTCACAATCTTTTGTAAGATAAATAATAATGCACTATCTTTATGCATTGTTATGACCCACTGACTGATTTAATGAAATAAAGTGTTTTGTGTCTCCAGTGCAGCGCTGCATTCTCCAGTCATGAGGTGCAGTAACTGATGGCAGATGGCGGCAGTTGGCATTTGTATCCGGCTGGCGCCCAGACTGAGTCATGGAAAGCTTGGTGTGAGGCACAAACAGTTCTCACTCGACACTTTTAAACCAACCATGGAGGACAATATCATAACCAGACTAAGAAACCACTCAGAAAGACAAAAGGTCAATTTTTGATAGTGGATAGTGCAAATAGCATCAGATTTTGTGTAATGTGTAAGAAGAATCGTTGTAATTTTGCTTTGGGTTGAATTATAAAACGCCCTTGGAGGTGTTAGCAGCATTTTTTGCTACTTATTGCTAGAATTAAAGAGCCAGACTTTCAAGCGAATTGCCTGTAAGACAGCAGATCCAAAACAGATGAGCAGTTTTTGGGGGGGATTCTCAGGGAACATCAGCTTTGAGCTCTGTATTAGCAGTAAATTTCCAGTGCATTCATTGCTTGTCTGAGATGTGAGATAACCACAGCAGGTTGTAAAGTAAATCAAACCCTCATGTCGGTTTTGTCTGGTTTTATGCTGACAGAGAGGTCAAACCCCAGGCCAGACACTGGGAAAATTACACCAGCCAAAGTTTCAATAGAATTTTTTAATAAATCATCTTGATTCAGGGCTGTTCAGATGTTCTTTATTTAGCGCAAATAAATTTTTTTCGCTTTCTGGAACCCAACAAAAAAGTTAAAGTCTTCTTTCTGTCTTTCTTTCTGTCTTTCTTTCTTTCTTTCTTTCTTTCTTTCTTTCTATCACAGTTTGGGTGGATTGGACAGCATGATTTGGGAGGATTGGGGCAGTGCTTAAAGACTTAGCTAATTAAGAAAATGATTAACCTTGCAATGGAGCCAAATACATTGCGTATGTTCTGTACAGTCGTGGCCAAAAGTTTTGAGAATTCCATAAATATTAGTTTTCACCAAGTTTGCTGCTAAACTGCTTTTAGAGCTTTGATTCAGTTGTTTCTGTGATGTACTGAAATATAATTACAAGCACTTCATACGTTTCAAAGGCTTTTATCGACAATTACATGACATTTCTGCAAAGAGTCAGTATTTGCAGTGTTGGCCGTTCTTTTTCAGGACCTCTGCAATTCGACTGGGCATGCTCTCAATCAACTTCTGCCCCAATCAACTTCTGCTTCCTGACTGATAACAACCCATTCTTTCATAATCACTTCTTGGAGTTTGTCAGAATTAGTGGGTTTTTGTTTGTCCACCCGCCTCTTGAGGATTGACCACAAGTTCTCAATGGGATTAAGATCTGGGGAGTTTCCAGGCCATGGACCCAAAATTTCAACGTTCTGGTCCCCGAGCCACTTAGTTATCAATTTTTCCTTATGGCACGACGCTCCATCGTGCTGGAAAATGCATTGTTCTTCACCAAACTGTTGTTGGATTGTTGGAAGAAGTTGCTGTTGGAGGGTGTTCTGGTACCATTCTTTATTCATGGCTGTGTTTTTGGGCAGAACTGCGAGTGAGCCCACTCCCTTGGATGAGAAGCAACCCCACACATGAATGGTCTCAGGATGCTTTACTGTTGGCATGACACAGGACTGATGGTAGCGCTCACCTTTTCTTCTCCTGACAAGCCTTTTTCCAGATGCCCCAAACAATCGGAAAGGGGCTTCATCGGAGAATATGACTTTGCCCCAGTCCTCAGCAGTCCATTCACGATACTTTCTGCAGAAGATCAATCTGTCCCTGATGTTGTTTTTGGAGAGAAGTGGCTTCTTTGCTGCCCTTCTTGACACCAGGCCATCTTCCAAAAGTCTTGGCCTCACTGTGCGTGCAGATGCGCTCACACCTGCCAGCTGCCATTCCCGAGCAAGCTCTGCACTGGTGGCACTCCGATCCCACAGCTGAATCCTCTTTAGGAAACCATCCTGGCACTTGCTGGACTTTCTTGGATGCCCTGAAGCCTTCTTTACAAGAATTGAACCTCTTTCCTTGAAGTTGCTGATGATCCTATAAATTGTTGATTTAGGTGCAATCTTAGTAGCCACAATATCCTTGCTTGTGAAGCCATTTCTATGCAACGCAATGATGGCTGCACGCGTGTCTTTGCAGGTCACCATGGTTAACAATGGAAGAACAATGATTTCAAGCATCACCCTCCTTTTAACATGTCAAGTCTGCCATTCTAACCCAATCAGCCTGACATAATGATCTCCAGCCTTGTGCTCGTCAACATTCTCACCTGAGTTAACAATGACAATGATCTCAGCAGGTCCTTTAATGACAGCAATGAAATGCAGTGGAAAGGTTTTTTGGGATTAAGTTCATTTTCATGGCAAAGAAGGACTATTCAATTCATTTGATCACTCTTCATAACATTCTGGAGTATATGCAAATTGCTATTATAAAAACTTAAGCAGCAACCTTTCTAATATCCAATATTTATGTTATTCTCAAAACTTTTGGCCACGACTGTAGTTCTGTATGCTCTAAATTGGTGTTACCCAACCTTTTCATTTGTGTAACTCCTAAACAACCACAGAGGTTTGGGGTCAGTTTACATAATGTTTTTTGATGCTTGAACATTGTTTTTTTTTTTTTACTCGTTTACACTTTTCAGTGACTTCAGGCCTTCTTTTACCTCAGTTACATGTGTTGGATTGGATTGAATTGTGGATGAACATTGAGAAATAAAGTTGAACAGAAATGATCTATCAGCAATATGGTAAAATGTTAGTATTGTGATAAAAATGTTAGAAACATGCTTGCAATGTGTTTATATTTTACCTCATTAACAAGTGTTGTAGGCTACAGTATGAATTAAGTTATAAACATTGAGAAATAAAGTTGAACAGAAATTAACAGACTTTTAATAATGAAAAAGGAAATCACTTGCATATTTAATTATATCAAAGTATGAACTAACATATAATAAAAATGTTTTGATTAGCCTAAATTAATAAGATCTATTTATCTATCTATCTAAACCGTGTTTCGAACATAAGAAATATGCAACTTTTTGATATTTTTTTTGTATGTCTATAGAAGACATCAGGACTCTAAAAAGGCATGACAGCAAGTCAAGAGACAACCAAGGTAAACATTTATTTTTCAGTTGTTAGGTTTTAAGCTTTTTCTTTATTCATTTATTTAAATTAATATCACCTGCAACATTTTGCAAAATAAAATTGTGTTATCAATTATCAATTTTGTATAGCTATACTGTCCAATTTTATATATATTATTTTATATTTATATATAAATTATATACATATATATATAAAATTATATATATAGACAATATACATATATATATATATATATAAATAAATATATAAAAACCATATTTTTGATGCCTGGTAGACTGGGATAACCCCACTTAGGAAAAGCATAGGATGTCCTCATTGGCATGGATGGTCTCACAAACAAATGTCTTCTAAAAAGGACAAAATGAACAGATGGGCTCTTAAACTGATACAGTAACTAAAATGGCAGAGAGTAAGTCTGTTTTCCACATCATATTTTGTTAGTATTGCGATGTGACTTTACCCAATAAATGCAAAACACATTATATAATATTTCAAACATAATTCAGCATGTCAGTTACAGATATCAGATCTCTGATTTGAGAACACAGTAAGCTTGAGTCAGAATGAGTTTTTCATCCGTTACGGTAACATAAATGTTCATTCCTCTTGAATGGACTTTTGTCAGACTTTATATTTCTGTTTGCCCGTCTCACTGATGACGCAGATGTGCTGTGAAGGGGAAGACATCGCTTGCGTGAGTCAAGTGATAAATAAAGCAGAAAATAGAGCTGTAAAAGTAACACAGCAAAATGTTTGCTTCTGCTTGTCTGCAGTGTGACAGATAGATGTTTTCTATCACATTTACAGCTTCAGGAGGGGCTTGGACACATGATGTGTGAGGCTGATTAGAGTTTTCTAGGAAAGATGAATGCTGTGCTGCATGCCAGATTTCATTTGGATGTTCACCAAGTCCTGCTCGCTCAGTGTTGACATTCATGCTGTACGTTCAGATGACGGTGAGATTCATCTCTTATATAATGCTGTATGATGAGCTTTCAGGTGGGGAGGCCTTTTTATGCAGCTTTAAACTTTTTTTTTTCGTTTTTCTTTTTTAATTTACTGGCTATAATTTCAGGTTATTGGTTGTACTGTATTTTTATGTATTTGAATTTAGTCCTGCCAACTCCAAGGGGTAAAAGTTTGGCCATGTTGGTAAAGGCCATAACTACACTATCTGAAATAATATATATTTTAAATAAAAAAAAATGCCATTTTGGTAAGATTTTACAATAAAGTCTCTATTGTTCAAAATTCAACCTCTGTTCATCATATAAAGCGATTCAGAAAATTTGGACTGAACCATTTAATTTACATGGATTATTTTTACAATCTATTTATTAATTTTTTGAAGCGTCAAAGTGTCAGTTGTGTAGCTGTCTATGCAGAGTCAGAAATCGCTCAGATTTCATTTAAAATATCTTGGTTTGTGTTCCGAAGATGAACGAAAGTCTAACGGGTTTAGAATGACATGAGGGTGAGGAATTAATCACAGGATTTGTATTTTTATTTTTTAACTATGTTAATAAATAAAATCTTATTTGTAAAGTGTTACCATAATTTTGAGTCTTAAAAGTTTTATTGTGCTTTTTTAAAAACCAGCATCGTCACTATTGAAGGCTTTGAGACGGTGTTCGTTCTTCTTGTGCCATCAGCCAATGTTTGTTGTTATGATGCAATTTTATAATCCATTCCCATGAGAAAATGCAATTTTGTATGAATGTCATATAATTTCTAGAATCCAAATACGAAGGTCAAACCCTAAACAAAAAAGTATGAATGAGATTGTACGAATTAATATGAACTACTCACAAACTCACCAAAATGTAAAATTGTTACAAATTACCATGAGATTGGGTTTGCATTTTGGGTTGCAGAGATAAGTCACATAGTAATCACAGCTGAAATAAATGCGATTGTACATTTTTGTACTTTTTGTTAGGTTTCAAAGTAAAAGTCTCTCATTGTTTCATCTCCAAAGGGTCATGGAATTTAAAAATATTGACATGATCTTACATTGAGGTCCCTGAAGTACTCATTGTAGTCCAGAGCGTAACCCACCACGAAACGATTGGGAATGACAAACCCGACATCTGCAGAGAAACACAAATAATCATATCACACGAATCACAGCCGTGTTCAGATAATCACTCCATCCACTGTATGATACTGTGATTCATTATGGCCTATTTCTGCAGGGCAGGAGTGTGATTGAGCGCCCTTGAGCACTCACAATCAGGGAGCGTTGCCTCCCCGTAAGGAATCCTCTTCACCAGTAGCCTGAGAGAAGAGACACAGGAACACATTAACATTGCTGACAAAACACCCTTAACCACCATTAGATCAAAACTATGAAAATGTTAAGAATTGCCCCTCTTAGACAGCTTGATTTGAGCTCAGGCCACACATCCTCTTACATTAGCTATGTTTCCATCCAACTATTTTTATGTGAATTTTGGGATATCTCCAGGGTTTGACATTAACATGCACCAAATTCGGCTGGATTTCAGCTGTGGCGTGTAACTTAGTCACTCCTACTAGAATTAATTATAATATATATATATATATATATTTTCAGTTGTAGTCTTTTAAAAAGGCATCAGAAATAATAAAATAAGCAATGTCAAAAATATTGATTTTTCAATACATATCTGAAATGCTTCGAATACTCATTTTTCGCAGAATAGTTACACAACACCAGCTGCGCTTTCTTACTCTCTCGTCTCACACATGACATCTCTCTCATAACACATAAACCTCCCCTCACTCGTTTCATTTGCTCCAGATGAATATTGTTGGTGTTACAGGGATTGAATTTCGGTATGGGATTGTGCATATTGTGCATCATTTTAGTTATTCACGCTCAAAGTGTGCACGCATAAAGCCGCCTCTCAGTGCTAAATTGAGTTCTTTTTCTGCTTATTGTGCTTAAACAGTCAAAAACACACAAAATGATGTCAAAATGCTGGTCTTGGCAAGTATTCATGTAAACACAGTCAGTTCTGGTGCTCTTCAGTCATTTTTGACCCAAAAACTTTATTATTATTAGTATTTTTTTTTTTTTTTACTTGCTATTTGAATTAAAAAAAATAAAATAAAAATCATGGACATGATTCAAAATGGTTTAAATGGTCTTGAAAAACCATTTAATCACACTAAAAATTGAAACTAATATTTTTGTGCATTTTTCTTAACAATAAGCATACAATTCTGTAACTTTTGTAGTTTTTTTTTCACTTATAATAATAAAAAAAGTCTAAAATTTATGACAGTTTAAGTTCAAAAAGTCAAAAAGTGATTCAATGGATTATAACTAAAGCGTAAATATAATTTTGTACCATAAAATCCCCTAAAAATACAAAATAATAAAAATAAAATAAAATAAAAAATAAAAATAATAAAAGCCATTACCAAACTAACATATAGCACATTCATTTCATTGAAATAAATACAAAAAAAAATGCTGTCAACCAGAGAGTTAAGTGAACATAAACATGATCCATGAGTCACATCTTAAAGTGACAGCAGTGACCAAATTATGAGATAATATTAATCATATCTATAAGGATGTTTTTCCCCACTAGCCATAGTGGCTGATGAGCAAAAATGTTAAGGTCAAACCCTGGATAGCTCATAAAAAAAATGCTGGAAGATGCATATAAATTGCAATCAAAGTCAGACAAGCTTTGTAACCAGAATGCATTGCGTTTATCAGCACCGCATTAAGTCAAACTCACCAATTGTTTATTAGGGCTCTTAAAATGTAAGTCATTTATGATGTACAAAAAAGAGCCACAGTGGCTTCTCCAATTGCAGCAACTTCCATTTTTACTGCAGATATTTTGCGCCAATGTCCCAGCATGTAATGATTTTCTTCTCTTGAACACATTGGATGGAAACAGTGCTTCATTCGCAAATGTCCAAATCACAACTTTGGATGGAAACAGCTATTGCATTAATGTAGTTCCCCTTCTCACCCCGCAACTTTAACCATTTTGGGCTGGAAAGTCTCCACATGCTGTAGAAGGGCTCTCATTGTCTTTCCTGTGTCCACTATTGCCTGTGAGGAAATGAATACATATAAGATTTCACTGTAATGGAGATATAGTGCTACATGCCTCGCTGTCTACAGTCATTCGACTTTTGTCTTGCTGTGGAGTTTTGGAGGTGCAGATTCCATGTGGATTTGCTCAGAGGAGTTTGATCCGAAATAATCTACATATGGAGCAATTTTTATCATACTTCATAGGAAGCGCACAAGAAAAATCTCACAATTGATTTCAAAAGAGTTTAATTTTAGAATACCCAAATTGTTTAAAAAAAACTTGAGATTTATATATATATATATATGTATATATATATATATTAATATATATATATATATATATATAATATATATATATATATATATATATAAACAGTTATTTATTATTTTATATATATATATATTTAATTTTAAATAGAACAGCTGAGTAGCATATCACTGAGAAACGTCCTGCTCAAGTCATCCTTGTGATGAAGGTTCAGGTTGAATAACTAATTTATTCCTGAGGTGACAAAACAGAATTTTCAGCATAATTACTCCAGTCTCCAGTGTCACATGATCATTCAGAAATCATCTAATATGCTGATTTGCTGCTGAAACATTTCTTATTATCAATGTTGAAAACAGTTAACATCTGTTTTTTTCCTTTCCTTTTTTTCATTTACTTTTTTCAGGATTTATTTTATTTGAAAATATTTTGCATCACTATAAATATCTTAACTGTCATTTTTGTTCAATTTAATGCATTTTTGCTAGAATAAAAGTATAATTTCTTTTAAAAAAAAGCTTTCACTTCTGAAGGGTAGTGTACTGGAACGAGCGTCCGTGAGATCCTCTAGAGGGCACTTCAGCATGGACGATGCACTACACACTTTCACACACACAGACAATCACTACATTTCCCAGAATGCCCTTACCTATCACTGATCACACTTCAGCAGCTGCAGCTTATCATCCAAACCACGTTTAAGCTCAGCGCATACGCACACATTTGCGAGGTCTTGTTATTTCCCCAGTTTGTAGCATTTCTGAGCATTTATCTTTGTCTTGTTTTTTCCGGCTATTACCCTGTCTGTTTTTCGTTGTTGGATCCTTGCTTTGTTATACTGGACTGTGATTGATATCTGCCTGACCTGAACTCCTGCCTGCCTATTGTTTACGATTACTGCCTTTCCTTGGATTTACCTGTTTGCTGTCGATTGACCGTTGCCTGTTTGACCACGTTTTCAAATAAAGCTCGCATTTGGATCTCATCCGCTCGCCCTTCATTACATGTAAGTAGCACACATATGATAAAAATTCTATTGTAAGGTTAATTTATTTACTTGAAAAAATAAACATTTATCTTTGCATTGTCTTCCATCTTTGACTGAGCTCATTGCAATGCATTATGGGATGCCTCTCGAATTTAGCAGCAGAATTTTGCTGCTTGCTGTTTAGCACCCTGGGTGCCACTATGTTGTGTAAAATTCTGTCTAGGTAGTACAAGACTTTTAATGAGAGTTTAGTAACAAAACAAAAAAAAAAAACCCTTCAAAGTTATGGAAATAATGATCAACAGCACTGTTATTCAATGCAGCAGCACATGGAGGATCTACATGGGTGATTTCATTGGAAAATGTCTGATTTGAAATCTGATCTGAAAGGAAAATACCTTTCTACTCTATTGTTTTCCAGACAAATCCCAGACTACCATGTGCCATGGGAATTGTTCATAACAAACTTTGTTTGCTTTTCTCTTGCATTTCATTTCAGTAGTTTATTGTGCGATTTTGTTTTTTTCATGATTGTTATTTTTTATGTTCTTTTAAAAATATATTTGCGATTCTTCTGATTTGTGATAACATTAAATGAATGTGTCTGCATACTTTGCTAAAACCCACTGAGAAAAACACAATCTTACCTCCACAATCAAGACATTCTGTGTGGCATGTGAGAGGAAAACAAAAAAACAAAAAAAGAGTGTTAGAATTTTGCAAATCCAAAAGATTTAAAACAACATCCAGAAACAGCACTATATCAGAGATAGAATGATTGTTTTTTATGATATATTTGAAGTAGATCTGATCCTATGCAAGCACAGCCACCTCATTTACAGCAAATACTTTCATTTAGGGAAGGTTTTGTGAAAGCTTACACATGAGTTCATGAGTAGAAAGATCATAGATTAGTCCAACCACGGAATGCCACAGTTTAATTTAGTCCTATTTTGGGTCATTTATACCTATTCTGAGAAATCTTTTTTCCTAGCATAGGAACTTCATCATGCAATTGCTTAGATGAACATGCACCGTATCTGCATAAAGTTTGGGGTAAGATTGTTTTTGAAAGAAGTCTCTTATTCTCAGCCTTTATTTGATAAAAAAAAAATTGAGTAAAACAGTAATATTAGGAAAAATTCTAAAGTAAAGAATGTGTTTTCTATTTGAATGCATTTTAAAATTTAAATGTATTCCTGTGATGGAGAATCTGAATTTTCAGCATCATTACTCCAGTTTTCAGTCACATGATCCTTCTAATATGCTGATTTGTTGAAAACATTTGTGCTGCTTAATACATTTGTGGAAATCATGATATTTTTTGCAGCATTATTTGATGAACAGAAGGTCAGGATTTGTAATAAGCAGTGACCCAGTCATTTTTTTTTCCCCATCAGAACAGGTTCAATTCTTCCCGGAGTGCTGAATGATATTGCACCATTCATCAAGGATACAGCCTCTGGCTCTTTGCAGAATGATAGAGGTGGGAATCTCTTTGCACTTTTGTGCTCCAGAAAGTCCCAATAATGGATCATAATGTTTAGACTGATGAGACCAAGCTGCACAATGTCTTTGAGTTCTTTAACAGTTTGAGAGGTTTTATGGTGTCATGTTTGTGCTAGAAATATGTGTTCTGCACAGGATGGAACTGCTCCCATATTTAAGGTCAAATTATGATTACCAGTATACTGAGCTCAGCTTATATCAGATCTAATGCTCTCTATGTTTGATTCTCATGTCAAATAATAATATCTAAAATAACGATTAAAAATGAAGTTAATCAATGATGAATGAACAATGAATTCCTAGCAGCTATTTCCAGTATTCAGAGTCACATGATTCTTCAGAAATCATTACAAAGTGAAAACTGCTTTATATTTTTGTGGAAACCGTGATATATTTTAGTCCTGGACTGGTAGTTCAGAAATGTCTAAATCTTATAATGTCTCAGAACTCTTGGATACAATGATGTGGTTTGTTGTTGAAAACGTCAGACATATGAACACCACAGCTTTAGGAGCTGTATGTACTTTCTCAATAAACTCGCTAAGCCTAAATAGGCCTATTGTATGAGAAATAGTGTCTCAGTCACTAATAGGCTAATAAAGCCCATTTTCATGCATTCTTATGACTAATAAGAAAATATGCGCAGTACCTTTCCTTTCAGCATGGAGAGGTCGTCTGGTCCAATGATGTGCAGATCTTCAGTGGACTGGTCATTCTGTTAAACACAGAGACAGACGTTAAAAGCCCCCTGCTGTGGCCCTGCCAGCACATATGAACTTATAGTCTCTATAGGCATAATACTGTACACACGACAGAAGCCGCTTTGTCTGCTGAGACAATTGGGTTGCGTCCTCTTCTCAGGGTCAAGTTGAACTTGAAACCAGAACGTTCCAGAACGTTCAGAACGTCCAGAACGTTCTGGTTTGGTTTGTGTCCACTGGACTGGAGGCCAGGGGCCCATGAGTTACAGACTATGAAGACCATCCTAACCGTGACAGAACAACTTGGCCTTTACTGTATCCTTAAGAGTGGATTCTGTCTGGGTATTTCAATTACAGATGAACATATGTTGTGAGAACAGGGTTTTTCACCTTTGAAATCGTTAACACTGGCTAACACTTGCTTCACATTTCTGCTCACCCCTTACAAAAAAGAACTGCAGTATATTGAAGTAGAAAACTGCAGTACCAAGTAGTTTAACTGCAGTTTAATGAAGCACAACCATAGATTTGCAGTATAATGAAGTATAGTCACAGTAAAACTGTAGTATAAGTACAGCTGCAGTAAAAGGAAGTACAACTGAAAGTTGCATGAAGTATAAAAACAGTTGAACTGCAGTTTTATTGTACTAGTACTTTAGATGTATTGCAGTATAGTTGAACTCCAGTAAAACTACAGACATTTTAGGTTATACTGCAATACTGCAGTTTTTTCGTGTCCAAAAAACTGCATTTTTCTATATGTAACAAAAACTGTAGTATTACTTCTAAAAAACTCCAGTAATCTTTTGTAAGGGAAGCACTGTATAAGTTTGACACTGCAGTGAGGGGTTAACACTTTAAAAGTGGTGCTAACCCTGTCCCGGAGCAGTTCATAACCTTGGGCAAAATACGACGCTAACCCAGATTCTAAATTGCAAGTGTGAAACCTTCCGTTACCCAGGGTTAGATGTTTAGAACAACGATAACCTGGGGTTAAAGGTGCAATATGTAAAATTTTTGCAGTAAAATATCCAAAAACCACTAGGCCAGTGTTTTATATTTTGTTCAGTTGAGTACTTATAATATACCAAATGTTTCCAACGATTTGTAAATCGTGAGGAAATTGCAATTATAACCAAGGATCTGGGACGTGTGAGCGAGTCACCTGCAAATGGCGTCAAATCCGCGTTTCTGGTTTTATTTTGTAGAAACCATGGAAAAACCAAAGACGCTTTAATGCATATTACATGTGGGAACACAGACAAAGGAGCATCTGTTTTGATACATCATAGACAGAAAATGAATTATTATAATTTATCTCAAAACGTTTCGTCTTATTGCTTAAATATCATTTTCTGCGAGTATCATGCTTTACCATGCCTCAGAGAAAAACACTTTTGTCAAATAGCTAACATAGCATAATCAGATGCAACTTTATTTCTTCAGTAATACAGAATTTTCTCCATCATACGATATGTGTTAAAATTGCATATCAATTCAGCCCATCCAGCATTTAATATGATATTCTAAAATTGATCAATCTTACTCCAGTGTGCAACAAGTGTCACACAGCAGCCGGCGAGCGAACGTACAGACGTTGTAACATCATTTTCAACACACTCAAATGTATCTAATATGATAAACAGAGCTGCGTCACCTCATACTCAATTGGAAAAGCGGAAGCGGCACCGGCGACTGTGGCATAATAAAAGTCCTTCTGCTCGCGACGCGTGTGTTGCGCTCGTCTCTCATTATCAATCGCTCCAGCGCCTCGTTCAGCTCCAACAACATTCGGTCCTGCTCTGATTCATACTACAGTAATGTTAATAATCGCATTCATGAACATGATATCTTCCATCGGCTGTGAGGTGAAGACCACATGTCCCAAGATTCCACGCTCAAACTTGCCGTCATCAAGCTACGCCTTTATTTTGAATCGACGATCTCTAGTGGACGATAAACTACATAGTGTACCCATAAGCGCAGTGTGAAAAGCCTTAAAATACATATTTGATTACTCTAACAGTATATTTGGGTTTATCTATCATGGTAGAAACAATCAAGAAACATTATTTGTCAGTCTGATCAAATAATGAGCCAAGAAGTTGATGTTAAAATCTCTGATATTGTGTCTGACATTACTAAATAATAGTTTTTTTACACACACACACACAAAAATAAATAATTAAGAATTTGTCCCAGCTCTGTGGTATAGGTCTCCTGTACAGTTTGGCAAATGTAGGTTCAGTGTAGGCCTACATTGATGTATAAGGTATTCAGGCAATTATCTTCGACCCATGTGCATACTACAATACACATACAGTATTATATTCAGCAGAAATAGTAGAGTAGCAAGGAAATATGGTATTCTGAGATCATGCACGTTCCTTTCTGAAAAACACGTACACAGCATTAGAGCGCCCTCTGCTGATTACAACTGATGACTGCCATTTGAACTCATTTGCAAAGCATTTACAAAAAATACTGGCAGAGGCTATTTTTCACCAGATGATATTTAGGCTATACTGAGTGCAAATCTTTGCATTAAGTATAAGTAATAGTTTGATGCTGTTTATACTTATAGTTCAAATGGTTTAAAACTATTTAAACCTCAGTGTATTGTAGTACATTGTAAAACGGTATACAATCACATACAGTATTTGGTTTATATTTTTATATTTGTAAAAATCATAAATAAATGTTGCCTTATTAGGACCTTACTTGTCTCTATCCCTATAAAGCCTTCTCCTACACCTACTTCTACCCATAACCACATTAAACCTGCCGATCAGCAAAGGTCTGCTTGAATGTCCAGGAAGGGACAGTCATATTTTTTTCATCATTTAGCAGACGCTTTTATCCAAAGCGACTTACAAGGGGAGCAATGAGGGGTTAGGTGTCTTGCTCAAGGGCACTTTAGTCGTGGTATCGAAGGTGGAGAGAGTGCTGTTCATTCACAATCCACACTTTCAATTCCTGCCGGCGTGGGAATCGAACCGGCAACCTTCAGATTACAAGCCCGACTCCCTCACCACTAGGCCACGACTACCCCATATATTATATATATATATATATTACACATTATATATGGATAATACTTTGAAAGCCTATGCTCGGATGTATACATACACTATTATTCACGTATTCTTTAGGCTTAAAGGGTTAGTTCAGCCAAAAATGAAAATTCTGTCATTATTTACTCAC
Organism: Opsariichthys bidens; assembly: GCA_037194245.1. NCBI lineage: Eukaryota > Metazoa > Chordata > Actinopteri > Cypriniformes > Xenocyprididae > Opsariichthys > Opsariichthys bidens. The sequence continues at coordinate 4,136,156 of CM074311.1, read as the reverse complement.
CCTTGTGTTGTTCCAAACCCATAAGACTTTCGTTCCTCCTCGGAACACAAATGAAGATATTTTTAATAAAATTTGAGCCAGCTCTGTACTGCTACGCAACACTTTGACACTTCAAAAATGTCCATAAAGAGATATGAATTGATTGGTTTAGTAAAAATTTACTTTATATGATGAACAGATTAAATTTAAGCTTTTATTCACATATAAACAATGATCAGCGAACATAAACAGAAGCTCAACCAAAAAGCTTGACATTGATGAATGTTTATATGTGACTAAAAGCCTAAAGTAAATCTGTTCATCATATAAATAAATGATTGTCTCTTCATGAAATTTTGATTAAACCACTCAATTCATATGGATTAGTTTTACGATGTCTTTATGAACTTTTTGAACCACCAAAGTGGAAGCTGCGTAGCTGTAAAATGAGGGACAGAAATAACTCCGATTTTATTCTAAATATCTAAATCTTAATATGAGCTGCATGTGACGCGTCAAATCATCACTAGAACACCACATCAAACTTCACTTTTCAAATATTTTCTCAATTTCTTTAAACAAACGCCACTCCAACAGAATGGGAATCTGAATGGGGCTGCACAATTTATCGTGATTAAATCGCACTCGATTTGGCAAAGGCTGTGATTATTCAATGCACTGCTTTTCAGAGCTGTACAGCTCAATGATCAGTAGGAAATGCTTCTCCATCTGAAAGCCAGAGGACGCTCTTGCGCAGAAACTCAAAATATGCCGTGCAGCAGAAGAAGATAACGTCGCCATTGCTGAATAAGCAGAAGATTGAAAAGCTTTAAAAAAAAGCAAATGCTTTGATTAAACATGACTAATAAACACACACAAAAATGCCTTATTCTGTGTAAGAAGCCACATCATCTCACAGAAGGATGCTCATACTGTCATTATGAAGTGATTTTGGAGTAAAAACATGTTGTTAAATGTTGTCTTTTGTTGGAAAAGATGTTAATAAATGCTTCTCTTGTCTGGAAAGATGTTTGACGCATTGCTTTTTCAAACTCACAGGTCTTTCAGATGGAGCAGCATTTAGAGCCGTACTTCATTGACAAGCTGCGCATTTAAAAAAAAGCAGCCTTTATTGCGATTTCATAATTGCACTAAAAATCACGTTTGATCAATGTTATGTTTCACATTGTGTGATAAATCGTGCAGCCCTATCGGAAAAAGGTGCATTTGCTACAATAAGTTGTGTCACTTTCCTTAATAGCCACGCCACGGTTACTGTGACTAGACAGGTTTTTTTTTCTTGAGTTCGTCTGATTCAATCAGTCAAGGGTGGGCAGAGGTAGTGTAAATAGCCAAAAAGATTGTCACAAGCCAAGCTTGATCTCAGGTCTCTGGGATGAAGGCTGTGAGATCTACCACAGAGCCATTAGAATGGTAAGATTGGACCCAAACGAGAACACTCATAAAAAAGGGGGGTCTTTGCAAGAATAATCAAACAAAAGTTCTTCTCAGATAGGAGGTATAATAAACAAGATCACAAATGAGAAAATAAAGACTCCACGAGGGGAGAAAACAAAATCAGAGAGCAGTTACAACAAAGCGTGGAACTCAAAATACCTTCACTAGAGAGGCTTCAGCAATTCCAGACAGGAAACACAGGGGAACGACTCAAAAACCAAGTGAGGGACAAAGGGAAAAAACACAACTTAAATACACTGGGGGAAACGGGGCACAGGTGAGCAGGATAATGCAAACAAGGTAACATGAGGAAGAACTAAGGCAGATGAGGACCTCTAGAGGCAAGGAGGCAGGATGCTGACAAAGATGGACTATAAAATTATTTTGCAGTGTATTTTTTTTCTTTCAGTTTGGTCATTTCTGGGTCTAAAAAAAGAGTTGATGCAGATTTGAGAGGTGTGTAAACTATGGTTTTTATCTGTAAAAAGCAGTTCTAAACGCAAGGTATGCATGCGATTTCTGTTTCTCCTCACCAGATAGCTCTTAAAGCGGATGAACTCCACTCTGGTGGTCAGTCTTCTGTTGGCGCTGCGGCTCTGAGCTTTGATCGACTCCACCAGGTCAGAACAGAACTTGTATCCTCCCTTCAGAACACACAGAACCATCATGTCATGATGTCCGATGTCTTCAAGGATGTCTCTGGCCAGACACTCAATCCTACAAATCACATTAGATCACAATGTCAGGAACTGTGTGTGAGGAGGTCATGTGATTCCATAAATTAGATTTAAGGGTCACATGAAGTTAATGTGGAAAGTTGTAGATCAACCCCAATTTCTTTGGAATGTGATTGTGGAAATGAATCGTCAAGAACAGAAACCGTATATTGCATGTTTTTACATATATTCATATTCATTTACTCCAATCAAGAGGAAAACATAGATATTTAACAGCATTTGGCAATATTGTTTATGGTTTTAAATACAAATTGCCAGACATATTTAAGTAATATAAATAATTAGTAGTTAGAAGTAGTTTAAAATCACAACGAGATCTCACTGATTTCTTAATTGTTTCTCATAAACATTTCAATCTTTTTCCTCTCAGATTTTTCTCCTGAGAAAAAGATCCCAGTGTTTTCACACGAGTCTCAGAAAAGTTCTCCTCAAAGTCTCAAACTGTGCTTAGATTTGCGAAGATCTTTAGTTTGCAATCAAAATCTCAATATGATCTCAAATTTCCCAAATGATCTTTCACATTTTTATTTCATACTCTTACTGTATGACAAATATGTTTCTATTTTCTCAGGTATTTTAGGAGAAACATCGGTAACACTTTACGATGAGGTTTTTATTCATCAACATTAGTTAATTATATTAGCTAACATGAACTAACAATGAACTTCTACAGAATTTATTTCCTAATACATTTTTAAAATCCTAAGTTGTGTTTGTTAACATTTGTTAACGCACTGTGAAGCAACACTAACAAATGGACAATTCGATTTTTACAATTCAAACATTAGCAAAGATTAATACAAATATTTTGCTCATTGTTAGTGAATGTAACCTATAATGCATAAACTAATGTTAACAAATGAGACATCCGAGACATAGCCGATCCTAATGAAATTGCATCAGGGTTCCTGAACAATGTGTAAGCAACCTATGAGAAATTTAACAGTTTTTCAGGCAATAACTGAGTGAAGAGACAAACTAATAGAGTGTGAAAGTGAATTCAATATGATCCATTTTCATAATCCCTCCCATACAGTTTGTTTATTTATTTACCACAAATGATCTGTGTCCAGTAGAGTGTGTTTACCTGTTCATAATGACTCCATGAGGGATGTACACACACTCCAGATCACTATGGTAATGCTCAGGATAATTAAACAGCTCCAAACTGTAACCTGACCAGCCGTCTTTAATCTATATCGGCAATCAGAGAATTGAATATAAAACAGTTCATACTGTAAGTAGCAAAAAAAGACTTAAGAATGAGCAAGCTGTCTTGTCATTTCAGTTACAACTGTAACAAATAAAATCAGACATTTACCACAACTCCTGGTTCTTTCCTCTGGTCAGCTGCCATGTCAGTGGTCATTTGTGTGAGAGTGCATTAAACTGACCCAAGAGAGGACGAGAAGTTTGCGCACCCACCCACTTTACATCACTAAACACAGTGGGGTGTGTTTTACATGTGTTCATTATGACTACATGGCAGTACTTTCCTTTTTTGATAGACGTGGATATCGACATATAGTTAAAAATATTTCTAATGGCTTTTATGAATGGTGTTTTTTTTTTGTTCTTTCACATGAGTCAGATTAGATGTTTAACTCAAGTCATGTTGCTCATAACTGGAGAAGAGATGCATTCAGCACAACAGAGTCTCATTCAGCACAGACTTTGGACACAGTTAATCTTAAACAACTTTTCAGCGAGTGTTATAATGTTTGTAATATATAGAATAACACAAAACAACATCAATGACAAAGTTTTTTTCATTAATGACAATATAGAAGAAGATAAATATGTAGGTTCAAAAAATTCAAAAATTCTTTTTTTTTGCATTGGATTCTGTTCATGCTTTTTTTTTTTTCTTCTCTTTTTTTAAAAGTTGCTTCTCTTAGATTATTGTTTCCACCTGCTTCCCTGGATCCCCTGTTAAAATAAAATGTTTCGTGAGCACCAATTCAGCATATTAGAATGATTTCTGAAGGATTATGTGCCACTGAAAATAAGATTTGGCATAAAATAAATAAATAAAAATGTAAACTATATATATATTATGCACAATTCACTGTAAGAGCCATTATGCCCAATTGAATGTATGATGTAATTCCATTGTTGGACACTGGGTGGAGTATGGGTGTAATTAGTATATAGTTAGCCAATGAGCTAGGGTGTGTAATGGTGGAAAGCACAACCATTTTGGGGGAAAAAAAAAACACTTGGAGATTATAATTGCTGTGTCCGAAATCGCCAACTTCTCTACTATATAGTAGATGAAAAGCAGTAGGCGAGAGAATAAGTATGTCCGAAACCTTAGTAGTCATAAAAGAGTAGGCGAAAATTACCTTGGTGAGATTCGGACGTACGTCTACTTAAACTGCGTCCGAAATCGCCTACTTCTCAACTAAATAGTAGGGGAAAAGCAGTACAGTCGTGGCCAAAAGTTTTGAGAATTCCATAAATATTAGTTTTCACAAAGTTTGCTGCTAAACTGCTTTTAGATCTTTGTTTCAGTTGTTTCTGTGATGTACTGAAATATAATTACAAGCACTTCATACGTTTCAAAGGCTTTTATCGACAATTACATGATATTTATGCAAAGAGTCAGTATTTGTGTGTGTGTTCACTGTGTGTGTGTGTGTGTGTGTGTGTGTGTGCACTTGGATGGGATAAATGCAGAGCACAAATAGTTTTTTGGTCAAATTAACGCAGCTTTTGTGAGCATAGTTTTGATAAAATATTAAGACATATTTTTGGAATAATGCTCACAGATGAATCATGAACCAGGAAACAGGTACAGTATGTTAAAACAAAAAGTAAACAGGGATTATTTTCAAAGCTCACGGATGAAATTGCTCAGAGACATTCCAGTTTATCTGCAATTATCTTTATTACACTCGGATATATTGCTGTAAAACTCTAGTGGGAGGACAAGTAAAGACACTGTGGCAGTTTTGCCTGTTTCAAATGTTGCTCCTTGACGTTTGCTGAACTTACAGCCACTAGTTAACATCATGCTCAGTTATTAGCAATGTAGATGGTTTTGTGTCGCTCAATCAGGTCGATATCTCTCTCCAGCTGCTTCATTTCCTGTTCCAGACGCTCCTTCCTGTATTTTTTGGGAGCTGTGTCTGTGACTACAGAGAGGCCCTGGTACTGATGATGAAGGTCATCCCAGTTCTTCTTCAGAGCCTGCCAAAAATCATCAAGTCATCAGAAATATCTTGTGATAAACAAACCAAGTTTTATTCAGCATGGACACATTTTATTGATCAAAAATGACAGCAAATATATAATGCATTGTAAAAATAATTTTTAATGACTTGTAATGCACCTTATAATGCATTATATGATCTCATGAATAATTGTAACCACAGATATAATACTAATCACCATTGTTACACCTTTAGAAAATATCATGCATTAAAACACATGACAAATGACCAATTTCAGATGTAACAGGGAATGCAAATACTATAATGTATTTTAACTTTGGTTACAATTACTTCTGAAAAGATACATTGCATCATAACGTTCATACCTTCATAATGTATTACACACTTTACAGTTTTTCTCAATCGCTTTGGCTCAATTCTCGAATGAGACTCTTATTTCTCAAAACAATAAGTTCAGATCTCTGAACAATTAGCTTCTTGTTCACATCAGATTGGAATTTCTTATTGATTTGAGCAAATCGCAAATGCTTTGGCACATGTGTGCAAACAGTAAGTACAATTGTCTGGAGTTTGCACAACAACTAACTGCATATGGCTTGTTGATCAAAACTGATGAGCCGATTCTCACTTGAACTGTCAAACTCTTCACAACTTCTCAATCATTTTTCATCGTGTAAGCCATCACATTCAAAATGATCCATTCAATTATGAAAACTTAGTATACATGCATATATTCCATAAATATCTTACATTGACATTGTTTGTAATTGGCAAATGACCTCTGAGTACGATACATTTTGAATCAACCATTCAACCATTTAACCAATCAAGTTTGGGAGCATATATATGTAGATTGCCCAAAGCACAATTTATCAGCATGGAGGTGGAAAGTATATAATCATAGACCACAAGATCAGATATCTCTGTTGGATGGCATGAATGCTGCATGTGAGGACATAACATGGCATTCAAGGAGATTTTTTTCCCCGGTGCAATGCAATGGAAAACATCAGGAATCTTTAGCCTGTCCAACAAGAGCGACAGGATGTACACAGAGAATAATTTTTTTCATGGATGTTATTTTGTAGTTATTTGGTATTTTTGTGTATTTGTGGTAATGTACAGTAATTGGGCAAGCAAGTTGAACTCAACTTGTAATACATTCATACAAAAATAAATGTACTGTATAGATACAAATGTTCATATACTTTTTTTTCTATGTACTATTGAATCTGATATTTGTTGAAGAGTCAATAGGACGTACCTTAATTTCCATGGTTGAGTGTCATGGTGAAAAAACAACTAAATATTTTAACCAGTATGGCTCACACGACTTTATATTTTGGTGGCCTTGGCCAAATTACTTACACAATAACTAGGTTTTGAAGCATGAATGAATTGTTTTGGCTGAGTAACTACATTTTGCAGATATGCAATAAAGCTCTGAAGTTCCAGCAAACAGTTGTGACATTTGCACTCACAGTTTAGAGAATGTTAAGATTGTTTTGAAAAATGTGCCAATGCAATTAAGAAAAACTGTTCCCAAAAATTAGTTTTCAAATAAAGTCTGTTTTTTTGAACTTTCCATTCTGATAAAAACTATTAAAGTTTCCACAAAAAATATTAAGCTGCACAGCAGTTCAACATCGAACATTGACTTGAGCACAAAATCGGCACATTAGAATGATTTCTGAAGAATCATGTGAAACCAATGATTGGTCTAATATTTCAAAATGTTACTGTTTCCCCCCTCCTGTATTTTTGATGAAATGCTGCCTTGGTGAGCATAAGACATTTCCTTCCAAAAGATCTTACTGAACCCAAACTTTTGAACAGTAGTGTACATGCAGTCTCTATGATTTCATATTAAGTAATAGACTAGCATGGGACATTTGTACTTTTAGGCATTCATTATACCTCAGGATCATTTGAGTAATCTGCTCATGATTGAGCTTTTATCCAACACAACTGACAAACTGAGGAACAACTACAGAACAAAAACATGCAATATAAAGCCTATGAACAATTAGAGTCCATTTATATTTGTTTACCTGTAGGATATTGCGTCGTTCTACACCAGAGAGTTGTTTCATGGCTCCTTCTCTCATACGCTCCTTGACATAGTTGTCATATTCCTCTTGTGCTTTCCTGACTTCCTCTCTACGCTGGAGCAGATACTCTGGAGTTTGACCATAGTCCTGAGATCAAGCGTACAACACCGGACTGAGGCTCTTCTTGCTATTTTTGTATGAAATACAAAAGCAACTGAATCATGAAACTCAGCATCACATCACACTTCTCACCTTCTTCTTTATGAATTTGGGGACGAGACCAGAGTTCTCCAGCGGTTGTTTATCCCCTTCTTGGTATCAGCATACACTGGCAGCACTTTCTTTGGGACTGCCATGATGTTCTCGACGGCGTTGGTCTTAATAAAGTTCTTGTTGGTGTGGAGACCCATGAGCGGCTTCTCTGTTCTTGCAGGTACTGGTGGTTTACTACGCAGCTCATCGTCTTCATATTTAAATGGTTTCTCTGAAACAGCACAAATAAATGATCCAAGCCAAGCTTTAGTAGTCTGCACATGAAATACGCATGTTATGATTATAAGAAAAGATATACAGAGGGTAAAATAAGTATTGAAATTCACATACAATTTTGACCAGATGTTGGTATTAGCTCAAGAAATCAGTACAAATAAGGAAATAATACTACTATGTGTAATAAAGTGAAATGACACAGGAAAAAAGGATTGAACACAAGAAAACAAAAGATTTCATTAAGTAGTTCTGCCTCCTACCAGGGCAAACTAGACAAATCAGTTGTGTTAGTGCATGTTGTTAGGTTAGAAAAAGGCTTACCCACCTCATGATGGGCAGAGGGAAAGAGCTTAATACACTTTCACTACAATATTTTTGCCATACACAACAATAGAACTGGTTGCAGAAGGATTTCCCAATTCCTAAATGTTCTTGTAAGCTCCATTGGGGCCATTTTCCACAACAGAAAGCAATCATTCCACCAGCAATTGGCCATGCAAAGGAGCTCCTCGCAAGATCAGGGGGTCAGAAGGTTAGTCAAAAATGTGTCACAAGAACCGTGGAGCACTCGGAAAGAGGTCCAGGAAGACTTGGAGCTGTCACAGAGAAAACAATAGGGAACGCAGTCCACCGCCACAGCCTCCATGCACGCTCGCCACAGAAAGCTCCATTATTGAAGAAAAGACATTTTGAAGTTTTCTACACAACATTTGGAACTACTGGGAGAATTTAGTGTGGTCAGATGAGATAAAAATCGAACTTTTGGCAACAGTACCATATGTCTGGAGGAGAAATGGCTTTGAATATGACCCTAAAAATACCACACCAATAGAGATGTTTTCAAGGTGGAAGCATCATTGGCTGTGTCTCTTCTCATGGTACTGGGAGAATCAATATTATTGAAGGGAAGATAAATGGAGTCATGTACTGGGAATTCTTGAGATGGATTTATTTGTTCACCAGGATAATGAAGGACAAAAATCCAAAAACACACTGCAAAGGAGAGTTTGAATTGGTTCCAGAAGAAGAAAATAAAGTTGTTAGAATGTCCCAGTAAAATCCCCAGACCTAAACCCAACAGAGCATTTTTAGAAGGAACTGAAGATCAAAATTCACAAGAGAGAGATTTAAAGTTTAGTCATACAGGATGTGCCTTGAAGCCGTCACTGCAAAAAAGACTTTTCCACCAACTACTAAATGCAATTTCAGTTAATGTGTTAAATACTTTTCCCCCCATGTCATTTCACTTTATCCCACATAACTTTTTTATGGATTGTAGTATTATGATTTTATTATTTGCATTGATTTCTTGAGCAAATACCAACTTCTGGTCAACATTTTATGTGAATTGCTGCTTTCGAACTTTGTATAATAAAAAGTATTTTCGTATTCAATTCTTATTTTAATATATAAGGCTCAAAATGTCAAACAGCAAATGCAGGACATGTACTCTCAGGGAGTTTGGGTTCCTTGGAGTGTTTCAGGAGATAGTTTGTTGGTAACGGTACATCCACTTTTGCTGGTCCCAGAGTTTTATTGGGGGATTTGTTCACCACTTTCTCCAGCTTCACCTGCTCTCTGAACTTTGACATGTACCTGAAAATTAAGATATTAATGGATGAATCTCGCAAAATATGTCAAGGTCTTTCATTCCAAAATCAATAAGATTTTTCTTTTATTATTTTAAATACATTTTAAAAATATATTTCACATTTTGTCATGCATTTCAAATACTAAATCTTTCTCTGTACCGACAACAGTTTTTACTTACAGCTTTGTTAAAAGGGAGTTAAAGCAAGTAGAATAAATTCTGGTACAAACATCTTCCCATTTAAATATATTAGTTGTAATATAAGTTCCAAGTTATGTTAATGAGAACTGCTGGGAATTGTGCATAACTGTATAAAATGACAAATGTGTCATTAAACACACACACACACACACACACATTTATATATATATATATATATATAGAGAGAGAGAGAGGGGGGGGGGGGGGATAGATAGATAGATAAATATACAGATAGATAGATAGATAGATAGATAGATAGATAGACAGATAGAAGGATAGATAGATAGATAGATAGATAGATAGATAGATAGATAGATAGATAGATAGATAGATAGATAGACAGATAGAAGGATAGATAGATAGATAGATAGATAGATAGATAGATAGATAGATAGATAGATAGACAGATAGAAGGATAGATAGATAGATAGATAGATAGATAGACAGATAGAAGGATAGATAGATAGATAGATAGATAGATAGATAGATAGATAGATAGATAGATAGATAGACAGATAGAAGGATAGATAGATAGATAGATAGATAGATAGATAGATAGATAGATAGACAGATAGAAGGATAGATAGATAGATAGATAGATAGATAGATAGACAGATAGACGGATAGATAGATAGATAGATAGATAGATAGATAGATAGATAGATAGATAGAGAGACAGATAGATAGATAGATAGATAGATAGATAGATAGATAGATAGATAGATAGATAGATAGATAGAAGGATAGATAGATAGAGAGAGACAGACAGTAAACTATTTTATAAATTATCAAAAGAGAATTAGAGAGAGAGAGAGAGAGAGAGAGAGAGAGAGAAGAGAGAGAGAGAGAGAGATACTTTTTTTATATCATCTTATGGTATTTTATCTTAAAGCAGTCTGAAACTCTACCTGGGCGCTTTCATGGCTTTTTCTTCCTCTCTGGGAATCAGGTTATAGATGCTCTCTGGAGGATAGATGGTGTCGCTCATGATGTCTGATAATATAGACAAAACTGGCAGGAAACAGAGACGAAAACTCCCAATGTTTTATAAGCGTAATGGCCGACAGAATCGGTGTTGTTTAACAAACGTCTCTATGACAACCACTGCCAAGCAACATTAAACAGTTTCCCCTTGTTTTAATTTCTTCCGCATTAGATTCAGTTAAGTTGCTTAAATGCCTAACTTTAACAAACCTTACAAACAAAACTTCAGCGCACATGCTAAAGATTTGGTTTTAGTATTTTCATTTGAAAGTAACGTATGATGACTTCTCAGAACGCAAACGGAAAATGTCCCTCTGCTGTTGCCGTACCGACGCGGTTTGTTGACATGGAGCACGCTATGTGCGCGAGTAAAACAGTGAGATTACTGCAGGCTATTAGTAAGATAGACGCTGTGCTTTAGGTAAACCTTACTTTTTATACTCTTCGTATTGCCATATATTAGTGTAAAAATATGACACGTAAGCTTGTACTCCAATCAGAAAACATTAACTTGCAATCTTAATGTTCTGAGGATAGACAGACCGTCAGATAGGACAGTTTGCAGATTTTTTCTCTGCATTTTAAGGTAAACGTTATTTTTTGAAAATATAATCCAGATAATTGCCAGATATAACCTTATTAAAATCCCATATTCGCTTGAAATTAATAAAAAAAAAAATCAAAATAATTTTATTATCATATTGCGCTCGTTTCAAGTTCATGTCCAGCCAAAGGATGAAAACATAAAAAAAAAACATTATTTGTTTATTATTAACTTTTCTTTAAATAGATTTAAATTGCACACACATCAGTGCTTAAAGTCGGCGGGAAATTAAAATGCATATTTTCTAAATACATGTTTCTTATTGCGAACTCTTCATCCATGCTTTTTTTTTTGACTTCGTAATCTTTTTTTATAAAATTAATAAAATTTGATCTTGCAGTGAAACGAACTGCATGCCAGACTTCTCCAATCATTTAGTCAGATTAAAGCCCGACATTTCAAAATTCAATGAGTGGAACCAAGTACCAACCCTGCCTTTTTTTTCTCTTCAATAATTTGTTACACCCAGATGTACATCACAAGGTGGAAGAAAATATCCGTAGACACTTCTGTTTCAATGACTGTAAGGCCCTAAACGACACCCTTCATCTTCATCTGCGGTGTTGCAGACTCAAAATAACCATGTCCATAAAGTCCACAAGACCGCAAGGTGTCCCATTTGTCATTGGGGGTGCTCAACTTCTGCGATATGTGTTTATCAAAGCAAATCATTACATCAATTAAACCAACACATTAAGGTCCAGTTTCACAGACTCGTATATGGTGTTAGTTCATTTAGACTTAGAGCATTTAAAGGATCAGTTCACTTCAGAATGAAAATTTCCTGATAATTTACTCACCCCATTCCATCCACTATGTTTGTCTTTCTTTCTTTGGTTGAAAAGAAATGAAGGTTTTTGAGGAAAACATTCCAGGATTTTTCTCCATATAGTGGACTTCACTGGGGTACAACGGGTTGATGGTCCAAATTGCAGTTTCAACACAGCTTCAAAGGGCTCTACACGATCCCAGCTGAGGGTCTTATCTAGCGAAAAGATTGGTCATTTTCTAAAAAAATAAAAAATTATATACTTTTTAGCCACAAATGCTCGTCTTGCACTGCTCCTCACGTCGGAAAGGTCACGTGTGATGTAGGTGGAAGGACACCCGAGCAAGTGTTTACAAAGCGAACGTGCAAAGACTAAGACAAACGCCCCAAAAAAGAATGAAGTTGCACATTGGAGAGCTAGATATCATATATATATATATATGAACTAATCCTTTAAGTAGCTATCATAAACATGCCTTAAAAAAACAAACATTACTGTTGTACATCTTGAGAAAAACAATGGCACTAACATATTTTAAGATATTGATTTAATTTAAAAAGCATTTTTTAATAAATTTGTACATTTTGTACTTTAGCAAATGCTCTAGAGTCTTACTGTCATATGATTTCATTCTGTTTAAAATTTATATTTCTGATTCCTAGATCATATAATCTTCTTTCCAAGATGATCCCTGCAAGTTTCGGCCAGCTGTTGGCTAACGTGAGAAAGCTGCTTGCTCCATTTGGTTCTTCACACTTCACTTCTGCACGGCTATCGAATCAAATCTCTAAACCGCATGAGAGAAACATTCTTCTGATGGGTCCTCCTGGAGCAGGGAAGACCTGCGTGGGACGGGTTGTGGGACACAGACTGGGTATGCCTGTTATTGATATAGACGATGACGTTCTCGAAAGGATGTGGGGGATGAGTGTGGCAGACAAGCTCTCTGAAATCGGTGGAGATGGTTTTATTGAAGAAGAAGGTAAAGCGGTGTGCAGATTCACCGCCGCAGGAAGTGTCATCTCACTGACCGGCTCCAATCCACTGCATTCAGACGGCATGCGGCATCTGAAGCGCACCGGACTGGTCGTGTACCTGGACGTGGACACGGAAGACATCATGCGGAGACTCTCTCGAATGAAGGTGAACAGGATTGTGGGTCAGGATGCTGGTGTTTCAATGAGAGAGATTTTACATTACAGGAAGCAGTTTTATGAGAAATGGCTGGATGCGAGAGTCCTTTGTGGAACGGGAGACTCCGTGGAGGACGTGGCCGATAAAGTTCTGAGGACTGTGGACAGATATGAGGATTCAGAGTCGGAGATGTTTGTTTCAACAAGGAGCCAAAAGTCAAGTGAGCCCAAGTTCTTCAGTGATGTTGTCATAGAGGGTCTTGCACCGGATGGAGGGCTTTACGTACCAAAAAAAGGTTTCCCCAAACTGGAACCTTCTGAATGGTTGAGAATATCCAGCATGCCATATGCCACAAGAGCTGCGGCCATACTGGAAAACTGCATCCATCCTATGGACGTGTCCCCCGTAGACTTGAGCACGATGGTGCGTCGCGCTTACGGCCAGAACTTCGGCAGTCAATCGGTCGTGCCTCTAAAGCACCTCGCAGATCATCAGTATCTTCTAGAACTCTTTCACGGACCCACTGCTTCTTTTAAAGACCTGGCACTGCAGTTAATGCCTCAGCTGTTCGCCCACTGCCTGCCGCAGATGTGCAACTACTTGATTCTAGTGGCCACATCTGGGGATACTGGAAGTGCGGTGCTGAACGGCTTCAGAAATCTTAAAGACAGTGACCGGGAGAGGATCGGCGTGCTTGTGTTTTTCCCCGAGAATGGAGTGAGTGAGATTCAGAAGCTACAAATGACAGGATTTCAAGAGGGCAACGCCAAGTCCATCGGCGTCCTGTCCGACTTTGACTTCTGCCAGAGGAGCATTAAACAAATGTTTGGGGACTCAAGCTTGATTGGACACTTAGCCGTGGAATATGCCACGGTTCTCAGCACCGCAAACTCAATAAACTGGGCCCGACTGCTGCCTCAGGTGGTCTTTCATTGCTCGGCGTACATGGACCTGCTCAGAAAAGGCACGCTGATGTTTGGAGACCCCATTGACGTGTGCATCCCTACCGGGAACTTTGGCAATGCCATGTCAGCCCTGTATGCCAAACAAATAGGAATCCCCATACGAAAGGTGATCTGTGCATCCAATCATAACTGCATCATATCCGACTTCCTTGCTAGCGGAAAGTACGATCTCCGCAATAGGAAGCTGCTGATTTCAACCTCTCCCGCCATTGACATCCTGAAGTCTTCCAACCTCGAGAGGTTCATCCATCACGCATCTGGTGGGGATGGAAGTCTCGTCAGAGATCTGTTTTTAAATCTAGAAAAAGACCAGTTCTTTAAAGTGTCAGAGACTTTACGGCAGAAGATGAATGTAGAAGTTCAAGCTCGTTGGTGCTCAGAAGATGACTGTTTGAGGGCCATACGGGAGGTGCACGCAACAACAGGCTACATAATGGACACTCACACGGCGGTCGGTAAAGTAGTCGCCGATCGTATGCATGACAAAACCTGCCCGCTCGTCATATGCTCCACTGCACATCACGGGAAGTTTGCTCCGGCTGTATTAAATGCCCTTCAGTGTCAAAACATCCCAGAGGATCCTGTCGAACAGTTGGATAAACTCTGCAGCATTGGAGGCCGAGAGCAGATGCATGACACACTGCTGGAGAGCATGAGAAATGGTGGACGTCATCCACATAAAGTATGTCAAGCTGATTTTAACAAGCTCACAGATGAAGTAGAATCTATGATACAAGACTCATTTCTGAGAGTACAGTGAGACCCGCAATACCCGCAAATGTCCACTCGATGGCGACGTCTGTCAAGAAACCGCAAGCATGACGGTTTAACAAATCTGAACACAAGGTGTCATTAATGTAATGGGATATAGTTCAAATGCTTTTCGTGTTCCTACAGCTCATATAACTAGCCTTAATTGTTCTTTCTCCCAGTCTCTCATGTTTTATTAATTTAGTGTTTATATAACAAAATAATATAAAAGCCTGTTTTAAATTGCTTTGCAACAGCAAACTGACTACAGTGATGAAATATTACTTGGTGGAATAAATATTTTTGAATATTATATAAAAAAAAAAATTATATATTGATCATTGTTTTTTGTTTTGGTCATATTACTGTTGTTGTTGTTGTTGTTATGCAAGTGTATTGCCTTAAGGGGATAGTTCACCCCAAAAATGATTATTTGCTGTTAATTTACTCACCCTCAGGCCATCCAAGAAGTAGGTGTCGTTTTTAACTGAAACTGGTCCTTGGTGATTCATGTAATGCTGGTTAATGGCTACCTTCACTTTAAGAGTAAAAAAAAATACCCGTGGCTCCTGATGTAGGTCTTATGAAGCGAATCGATGGGTCTGTGCAAGAAACTAAACAGGTAATAATGCTGTAAACAGTGTTCAGTTTCTTGCACAGAATCATCGTTTCGCTTCATAAAACCTCAATGAATCGTTAGGAGTCACAGGTATTCATTTTTTGTTTTGCCTGTATATGTTTTTTTGAACTCTTAAAGTGACAGTAGCCATTGACCTGCATTATATTGTCATTTTTGGGTGAACTGTCCCTTTAAGGGTTGAAATACAAATTAATAAACCGACACGGCAAAATAAGTTTTTCCCTCTTGAAGGGATAATTTACATAATTTACTCAACCTCATGTTGTTCTAGACCAGTATGTCTTTGTCAAACTCAAAAGAAGATATTTTGAGAAATGTATCAGCGTTTTTCCCCCTTCTTGCAGTGAAAGTCATTTGTAATTTGTATATATATATATATATACAAAACATTGTGAATGTTTTGATGTTAAAGGTTCAGTTCAGGCAAAAATTCAAATTCTGATCATTTACTTACCCTCGTGTCGTTCTAAACTTGTATAACTTTCTTTCTTCTGTAGAATAACGACACGAGGGTAAGTAAATGATCAGAATTTGAATTTTTGCCTGAACTGAACCTTTAACATCAAAACATTCACAAAGAAAAAGCTGACAGTTCCAGCGGTAATTTTTTATTTTTTTTATATGCAACACTGAATCGAGCACAGGCAAAAATATAGATCTGCTGATTGGGTTTTATTTGAACCATTTATGACATTTCCCAGATAAAAAAAAAAAAAAAAAAAAAAAACCTTCTAAGACGCTTATTTACATAACCTCAGAGGTCTTAAGGTCATGCGTGTAAATACACTCAGTGTTCAATTAATTCAAATGAAAATAGGACATCGACATTGAAGGCTTTCAGTTTATTTTGGTTACTTACGTATTCATCCTCTTTTCTCCAAGTGAGGGAAAACAAATCATAAGAAAGGTGATGATAAAATAGTTTGTATTCTGAGAGGTGCCACAATATGACTGTTCTTGCCGAGTCAGTAAACAGCAATCCCATCATACTCTTGGTCCCATGTGACATTTTCATTGCGCATTTCAGTTCATAGTAACCGTGACCTCCGCCGCTCTGCTCGACACAGGAGAACACAATACCTTCAAATGCTTTATGTACAAGAAACACTCAGATATTCAGAGACTTAAATGATATTCGAGTAACATTTATACATCAAGCAGACAAGACTGAGATCTCACTCACAAAACTACCGGAAATGAAATGCAAGTCGGAACATTCAAGCCGTCAAAAATACTATGCAGATATTTGACCGTTTTTAAAAAATAGCTTTTGAGTTGCACATGGTTTTTCGACATGCACTGTGAATGCATCAAGATTAAACGAGAATATTTCATCCACACAAAATAAAACGGTTCATCCTCAAGAGTTTTTATAGGCAAAAGTTACATGTACAGTACTGTGCAAAACATAGAAACATACCATACGTGACTTGAGCGAGTTGGCCACTGCCGTAAAATACCGTATTTCGTGAGCGTTAAAGGGACGGATGTTCCGTCATCGTTTACTCTGCCCTTCTTACAAAACTGTACGACCTGCACCATGAGACACTGAAGGCTTGTTTCCCTTCAGCCTCGTATTCTACCGAAGAAAGGAAGTCATACAGGTTTGGAAGAGCACGAGGGTCGAGTCAATGCCAGAACTACCCCTTTAACACAAAAGTGTTACCTACCCTACTAAGTATACTTGTTATGTACAGATTTGTTTCGGCCATGAATCAACAAATGTTCTACAAAGTGTTTGTAAACCCTCAGAGGGGCTTTAGTTTAATACTGAGGTAATGTTGAAATCATACATTTTAATTTCATGCTCCATTACTCGATTCTTAAAGTGGATGAAAAACCGCTATCAGCAGGATGCGAGCGAGGTTGTTTTTTGGACGGTAAAACAAGACCGGCTCACACATGCGCAAAGGAAAATAACAATTATCGTAACGCTATTACAGTCGATAATGGATTTCGTGATTGCGACCTAATGCGAGCGTTTTAGATACGAGATTTTAGTCAATCAAACGTAAGCCTTGAATGACTGGTGATATTCACAAGGAGGCTCTTCGAACAGGATTGTTCGCCCCCGTAATAAGGCACAGTGACTAAATCAACACACAGAGTGCTTTCTCCAGCACTGACAGACCATCACTTCAAGGAAACGCACGCTGAGAAGTGGGATCAACAGTCTCGTACAACTGTCATGGTCTGGGAGATTAATGAGAATCGTTCTTGCTCCCCTTCTGCTTGATGAAGTTTCTGCAATGAATAAACACCATCTAAATACACACTTGAGGCTACACGCTTGAACACTGAAAACAAGTTTTATCGATATCCAAGTGAATGTTTTTCATGTGCGACTTTACATTGCAACACCAGACATGAGCACAATTGGACATGAGAAGATCGTTTGAACCACAAATGACACGTTCTCCCGACGACAACAACCCCCTTTTGCCCAAAACACCGAATATCTAATTGAATCAAACACCGAATGACCCCTCGAGTCTTGCTGTTTGCACAGCTCTCTGGGATTCAAAGGCCAGCGTGCTCGGAAGTCAGTTAATATCCCAGCGTCTCATCTGTCAACATGATGGACAGACCAGAGACTCTCAACACCTTCAGAAGCTCATGACTGGCCTGCCAGGGGGAGCGAGACGATGTGGCGCCAGCCAGATGCCACGCCGCGCCGCACGGCCGCGGTCTGTCGAGGGTTGATGGATAGAGAGGAGCACCTGAAGGGGAGCTGAGGCAGGAACACGAGGCAGGGCGGTCTCAGAGTCGGCATGCTACACTGGGAGGGAACTGAAAACTGGAGGTTTCGAATCTATGGGTTGCATATTATGTGGCAAAAGGAGCTGGCTTTGTGCTTGGACATCGTGGAACGGGTGGACTAACCCTCCTCTTCGCTTTCCTCCTCTAGCGCCTCCTCGAACACTTGGTCGGGGAGCCGGAAACACTCCTCGAAGAAGTTGACCAGCGACTGACTGAGGTGCTGCCGCGTTCCCTCGTTGTGAATGAAGTGTCCTTCGTCTGGGTAGATCTAACGAAGGACACAACAACAGGGTAATGAGCTCGACATCACAAAACTCTGAATAGCGTTTTCACACGGCATCTTTTGGTCTCGAGGTCTCAGTGGTTGTGTTCTATTAAAACTAACAGATTTCATTCTTTTTTTCTTTCTTTTCTCATACAAAGGTCTTGGCTTTGTATTTGATTTTCGCTAACCTGTAAAGCCTGACATATGACATAGTGGCCAGAAAACCCTTTTTAATGGAACAGTTTATTAAACCTTGAGACACAATCCATAAAGCTTTTATGGATCGTACAGTATTGGCGCTTTTCCTCTGCTTGGCGCGGCATGGCTCGGCTCGCTTTCTTTCGGTTTGCTTTTCATTTACATTTACATTTAGTCATTTAGCAGACGCTTTTATCCAAAGCGACTTACAAGTGAGGAAAACAAACAAGCGATTCTTCATGAATTGGCAAATAACACAGGAAGTGCTCACAATACAAGTTTCATACATTGCTCAGTACCATAAGATAGAGTAGGAAGGGAAAAGGGAAGGAAAGGGGTATTTTTTTTTTATTTTTTTTATTTTTTTTTATTTTACGAGGGGATCAAGTGTTCACGGAAGAGGTGAGTTTTCAGCTGTCTCTTGAATATTGCCAGGGATTCTGCGTTCCTGATGAAACTAGGGAGATCATTCCACCTGCAGTTTTGTACCGCTTCAATGTGGGTGGGATTATATAGACTGATCGTCATAGTTGCGTCGCCTCGGATTCGCTCCTCGGTTACCAACAAGAGGAACGTCTGCGCCTCGTTTAGCCATTTCTTTCATTTCAAGCTGTGTGCGACGGTTGTTTAAAGCAAGTCGTTTAAAAAAGTCGTGCAAACAAATGATACTGCGCTGGCTGTTACTGCCTATTTAAATCTGGCATGTCTGGTGTTTCAAATCCAATGATACTGTTAGTGGGAATCAGCAGTGTTTGCATGTCACATTTTAGTATCGGTACCACTCGCTTGAAGCCTCAACCAAGGTGGTACTATTTAAGTGAGCCGTAACATACAGTGGAAAAGCACCAAAAAGTGAGCCGTACCAAAAAAACACATAAGTGTTATTGAAAAAAAATATGCAATTTGGTGCAGTTGCTGATGTTTTCAGTATATGCCCAAAAAGTAAATTCTGATAACTTATAATCTAAATCAATGAGATTTATTCACTGTATAGAAGACTACTTGCATACAAAATATCAGTTGTTACTCTATATCTCCCAATAACCATAAAATATCACTTGCATATAAAATGTCAATTGCTATTCTATATTTCCCAGTAACCATCTTGGTAACACTTTAGAATAGCATTCAGTCATTAATGAATAACCACACAGGATGAGGATATGAGTTCTGCACTTTTAACATTCTAGTACCCACTACTGACTGTCAAGAAACTCTGATTAATGAACTAGTAAGTGACAGCACTCAGCTGAATGAGGCAGTTCACTATCAGTAAGTATTTTTTTTTTTCCATATCTCCCGGAGAACCACCAAGAACTACTATAAACAGGTTCATAATTAATGTGACTAATGCAAAATGTGTAATTAATTCTAAAGTGAAGATCATGGTAACCCACTAGTAATGACTCAAGCATTACCGAATGCTTCAGAGGGAATTACTAATTATTTGGAACAGTATTCAAAGTGAAATGCTTGATAACGTCCTGGAGTTATCTTGTTTTTTTACTTTAGAATACTGCTCCAAATAATTAGAAGTTCCTTCCGAACGATGTCTTAACACCCGAGTCATTACTATCCAATACTTTACAAAAAACCTCACAAGCTTACAATGACTTCAGACAAAATTAGAGAGTTATTGAGTTTTTCACTTTAGAATAATAAATAATAGCAATACCAAATACACTGTAAAATCCAATCGTTATTTTAACTCACACTTTTTAGTTAACTTTACTTAATGAGTTAGTGGGTTGATACAATTCCTCTAAATTTGTGACAATATTAAGTAATTGACAACACATGTGTCACACAGACTTCAACATTCCGCATGCTAAACACAACAATGGTAACCAATTTTATTTAAAGTAAATTATCAAGTACACTCTACCGCTCTTTTTCAGTCACTAGAACTCAAGTGTAAGTCAACTATACTTTACTTAGCTTTAGTCAGTACAACTTACTATTCCTATTTCCCTTTACTTAGTTTTTTTTAAGGCAATTAAAAAGGCAAGTAAATGAACAGAGGTACTTAAACTTAAAGTATTTAGTCTATTCAACTTAAAATAATTATTAGAACGACTAATATATTTAAGTACATTTCACTCAAGTTTATCAAGTAAACGTTACTTAATTTTTTAGGGGAACCAGTTTCCTCAAATTTTTTAAGTAAACTCAACTTATTCGGGTTTAGAGTGTATAACCAAATAATACCAAATAATTAGTAACTCCTTCTGAAGGATTTGCCAGTACTTGTGTCATTACTAGTGGGTTACCATGATCTTCACTTTAGAATTAATTATACATTATTCACATTAATTATGAACCTGTAGTTGTAATATGAAGAGAGGTATGAAAACAAAGTACTTCTTTTGATTAGCTAATAGTGAACTACCACATTTGACTCTGCACTATTTCTTACTAATTCATTAATCAGAGTTTCTTGTTAGTTAATAGTAGTTACTAGACTGTTAATATGGTGTTACTCATTTTTTTCCTGTGTAGTTACTCATTAATGATGGAACAGCAATCTAAAGTGTTACCACATGAGATGAACAAAACAAACCAAATGTGAAAACAACTGCGTGACATCCATAAACTTCTACTGCGATGATACAATGTGAGTGTGTGTGTGGCGGCCCTGACCCTATAGATCCTAAATTGAGAAGAACAGCTTGACAGAGAGACAATCACACGCGTCCTGATGAATATCTGCCCTAATTAATTCCACAGTCATTCACCAGCCAGCAATTAATAGCAAATCTATTAGGGAGCATAAAGCAAAGTGGAAATCTCCTAGTGTGGGAATATAATGGGATTATTCAGCATGTTAGCGTGTGGCTCATGAGAATGGCCTGTATAATCTGTTTAAATGAGCGGCATGCATTGAGTGTGTCTAATCCCTCTGCTGGCAGCAGTGCTGGATGATCACAGGGCTCAGTATCCAGTCACCCCGGACCTCACACACCTTTGGCGAACATCACCGCAGATGATGCCGGATGTACAGTCGGCTTCCAGAAGCGAAAAGCCCATTCATTTACTCCACAGAGAAACGGATTTTTAACCATAATGTAGAAATCTTTCATGACAGTCCATGCATTGGCTCTGAGGATGTCATGTGATGACAGGATTCTGAGCAAGCCACAAGTGTGTTTTCAAATTCATTGTAGAAAAAAAAGAGTTTAATGGCAGAATTTCCAGTGAAGAACTACAATACCCATAATCCTGAAGAGAAATCCACCAATTAGAGTCGCTGAGCCACAAACTCCCATAAAGCACTGTGAGTGTTTTGACTTGATTGAGTGGCTGACGATTTACAAAAATGCATTAGATTGTTTTATACTTCTATAATTATAAATCATTCACAGGGTTTTATCGGATGACAACCATGTCTTTTTATTTTTTTCCTTTTTTCTCAGACCTGGTTGGTTTGGTTCATTTAAAATAGAACTAGAAGTACATTGGTCTTCTACAAAAGTCTTGTATATGAGTCTTTACAATAATATCTCATTAGTTAATGTGAACTAACAAGGAGCAATATATTTTTAAAGCATTTATTAATTTTCGTTAACGTTAGTAAAAATCTAATTGTTCATTATTTGTTCAGGTTAGTTCACAGTGCATTAAAAAATGGGTAACACTTTACAATAAGGTTCATTAGTTAACATGAACTAATAATGAACTGCACTTACACAGCATTTATTAATCTTTGTTAATGTTATTTCAATATTTACTAATACATTATTGAAATCTTGTTAACATTAGTTAATGCACTGTGAACTAACATGAACAAACAATGAACAACTGTATTTACCAGTCCCTCCTGAAAAACGCGATTATGCATCGCTTGATTTCATGCATAATCAGCCAAAGTTCGCATATTTATGCGGGGTGGCATTTTTTCAAATACGCCGCACTTTCGCCGCATATATTGCCGATTTCAGCAAGAAAATATGCGGGTCTAGCATGATTTCATAGTCCCTGTATTTTCGTTGCAAAAAAGTCTCATATACTTCACACAAGTAAAGCGCCATTATTTCCCCCTATTGCCATGGGAACCTTATGAAGTGACGTAATTATGCGACGTGAACATCATCGGCAAACCTCGCGGTGAAACCGTGATGAAGCACGATGATCATTCTCATGTGCCAACAAAAATAAGCGCAAAAGTCGGTGTGTCACATGACAGTGGGGGAAAATTATTTTACACACCGTGCAACTGCGTGTCGGACCACAGACGATGCTGTATATTAGTAGTACGTAAAATAATTTACATTGCAGTAAGAGATTGCACTTTGTGTACTGGAAGCACTTAATTTAACAGAAGATGTCCGTTTTGTATCGCTACCTCTGTTAAACAGGAAGCACACTTTTTTATATATATATATATATTATTCATTTTTACAGAAGTTGTTGAATATTCCTTTTGTAAAGCTACAGAACTCAATGTTTTGTAAGTTTGATTCATTTGTTAATTAAGTTCTGAAATAAAACAGAATGAGAACTTCAATATTCTGTGATTTAGTATGCTTGCTTATAGGAAGTAATAAGAAATGACTCTCTACATGAAGGTAAAAAAATCACCTTTTTTCCCTCTTTTTTGCAAATTCCCGCAATTTCATCGCATAAAATTGCAAAAATATCCCGCATATTCCATCGCATTTTTTAAGAAAACGCGCCGCATAATCAAGGATTTTTGCCCGCAACAATCACAAAAAAAAAAAAAAAAAAAAAATCCGCATTTTTCCTGAAGGGACTAATTTTCATTAACTAAAGATAACGAAGATTAGTAAATACAGTAACAAATGTATTGCTCTTGGTTAGTTGATGTTAGTTAATACATTAACTAATGAACCTTACTGTAAAGTGCTACAAATTTTTGATGATATTCTAATTATATGACCAGCACCTGTACATCCATATGAATATACCCTGGTGTGAATTTTATATCCCAGTAAAGCTGCACAATGACTCTTACCTGCAGAGTGTAATTTGCTCTCTCGCTGATTAGCCTGGAGATGAATTTGGCCGTGTGTTGAAAATGAACTTTTTCTAAAAGGTAAATGAAATACGTGTCAGTCGACAGTATTCCATCGCTAACAAAGACATTGTAAGAAGTGGAAAAGAAAATGTACCATCTGCTGTTGGATGAATGATTAAAAACTTTTTATCGGTGAACTGGGACGCTCTGTATGCAAGGTTGGCCATCTGTGGAAATATTGAAGAGCACACTATAAGTGTTGTCAGTACGGCGAATACAAAATACAGAATATAATTCAAGTAAATGTACCTCGTACGCTCTCCGATCTGGCTTGGGAGGGCCCAGGTATCGCTCTGAGAAAGCCGAAGCTGAAAGCAGGAAATGAGAACAGTATCAATCAACTGTGACATTTGTCACTGGCAGAGTTCATTTCCGAGCATTTCCTTTGATAAAAATCACTGCGCAGCCAATTCACAATACACGCTGATGCGCCCGGTGACTTATGAGCAGATTTCTGTGGCGTTCCCGCTTTCAGATGTGAGGTATTGTTTATGATGAACACACACATGCTTCATTTTTCATCCCTCTGTTCCTCTAGAGTTCTTGGAGCGCTTCAGTCCTCCTACAGGCCATGCTCTCAGAATACTGATGGGATCCACTGACACGCACAGACAGGAAGCTGCAGGAATGGATGATGAATTGGACACTCCTCCTTTGGAGGCGTTTGAACGGGGTGTATTTTGCAGCCTGCACTTGTTTGTTCAGTTGTTGGTGACATCTTACATCACATCTCGATCCTTTTTCAGCATCTTGCACCATTTTCAAGATATTGCATCAATGCTCGTTTTATGACAACAGACCAATCAGATGAAGCTATGGGTGAAACAAGCATTTTAATGATATGGTCTTCGCAATGTGAGGATCAGATGGAGTACTGGAGTACTATGATCAAATGATGATAAAAAGTTTTAAAAGTTTTAAAACAGCACTCATCAATACCAAAATTATTGAGACGGCCAATAAAGAAAACGGGTTTTACTGATTTCTAGCGTGACACTTCAGTTGGTTCAGTAATGGTGAAAGAGTGATATGGTGATATTCAATATTTGACAACTGTTTTACAACCACCAACAGTAACATCCTGTGATGCAAAATACTTTCACCGTTTTGAATTGAAAACAATAATAATCAGCAAAATGTTTCTTCTCTCGTTTACAATCGGTTATGTACAGAAGTTAAAGATGCTCTTTTTCCCCTCAGAATTGCATGATATAAACTCACAATTGCAAGTTATAAAGTCAAAATTGAGAGATATATATATCTTTTTTTCCTCGGAATTATATTTTAGTCAGAATTGCGGGATATAAACTCACAATAGTCAGAATTGCGAGATTAAAAGTTGCAATTATCTTTTACACTTTTTTTATTCTGAGGGGGAAACGAGCTTTCATAGTTATGAATTCCATACATCTGAATGTGATGAGACAAAACATTTTGCCATTTTGTGTTTTCAACACATGCCCACACTCACTGTTATTCATGTACATATTTAAAAATAAAGCTCTTATTTGCAAATAGTTCAAACGGATTTAAAAGTTCTTTCTTCTTGTTTTCTTTATTGCCTTAAGTCCATTTAAATCTTTAGTTATTTAATTACTTTAAATAAAAAGACCATCACAAATGTAAGTAAGTAAATAGATAAATAAAATAGAGTCAGGGCATTTCAATCCTGTTCTTGGAAGGAGTTTTGGTGCATTCACGCCATGTCGTAATCATCGTAATTGCATGATTTCAACTTGTAAAAAGCGTTTACGTGCTCGACCGCTGTACCACCTGACCACTGCAGATTCATTTAGGCATTCATAGTGTTGCTATAGGAAATGCATAATTCCCAGCCCAAGGACGTGAACAGCTCCAAGTAGAACGTCACTCGATATTACGCTAATTAAGACATTTAGCTCTAGCCCTAATTAAACACACCTGAACCGGCTAATTGAGGTCTTTAGGATCACTCGAAACTTCTAAGCAGGTGTATTGAAGCTAAACCCTGCAGGAAAGTGGTCTTCCAGGAGCAAGATTGGATACCCCCACACACACTCACACATAAACCCTACCATATAGCGCAAAGTCTGTGATGGGTGAGAGCACTGCAGCACACTTGAGCATGGAGTCCTCGGTGCTGAGCAGAAGGCTGGTGACGTAACCGCCATACACCTGAAACACAAGACA
The DNA here is from genome assembly GCA_037194245.1 of Opsariichthys bidens. Classification (NCBI taxonomy): domain Eukaryota; kingdom Metazoa; phylum Chordata; class Actinopteri; order Cypriniformes; family Xenocyprididae; genus Opsariichthys; species Opsariichthys bidens. Next base: position 4,110,200 of record CM074311.1, on the reverse strand, counting down.
CTCAACTCAAGACCTCTGAGATAGCACTCTCATTACTAGTTACAGAAGTGTCTGATATGGTCTCTGCTCATTAAAGTGAGGCAGAAATCCAGCCTTTGAACATGCATTAATTAATCCTGTGAAAAATGACAATCTTTCGAGGAAAGAAATAGGCATGGGCAAAAACGAATGTGTAGCCAGAAATGTAGATGGCCTCAATTAAATTCTTCTTACTGCATGAAACCAATTTGTTCTACTCTTCTTCATGACTGAAGTTAGGAAGAGAGGAAGAGTTTGTGTGACATGCTGAAAGTCAGACAGGCTCTGCAGACTCTCTCATCACAACTGCTGATGGATGAGTCACACTTTTAAGTGAGCCATCAATGGTCACAGCTCTGTTTCAAAACCTGCAATTAAGATGCGTTTTGGACAACGCTAGATACAAATGCAAACGGGTGTAAAATGCTTTGAGCTTGTCCACTTTCGACCCCTTCTGGAGGTTGTTGAAAACGCATTAGACTGGAATGCTTTCGTAGCGTAGATGATTATTTGATCAAATGTGTTCGAACAGCCGCAAAAGGCCATTATGGGAAGCACGCTAACCAGACGGGATTCCAACTTTGTCGACTGAAGACCCAAGTTTGGTTTGAAGACAAAAAAAAAAAAATACCAAGCACAATGCTCTCTCGCCATTCCTAAGCCCTCACAGCTTTTGGCGTGGTCTTGCAGCTATCAGTGCAGAAATGAAAGTATGTATCTCTCTCATATGTAAATTGCACAATCTTATTTTGTCCATTAGATTGAAAGATTCTGCTCGAAGAAATCAGGACATAAGTGGTTGAAAGTGGATTAAAAGACGGATTAAAATACCAAGTGTAAAACAGGGAAGTGTCTCCCTCATCTAGCTCCGATCGTCCCAAAATCCATCTTAATACCAGGTGGAAACAGGGCCTTAGTGAGCTACCTACGTAAATATTTTACGTTGTCATAAGTGTGTTCTTGATGTGAAGTCTGTTCCAAATCCGATCGTGAGTTGAGGCCTAATGGTTAGAATCGGACTTGTAACCCGAAGGTTGTGGGTTCAAGTCTCAGTACCGGCAGGAAATGTAGTTGGGAGGAGTGAATGAACAAAAATGCCTTCCGCTCTCATTACTCACAACTGAGGTGCCCTTGAGCTAGGCACCAAGGCCCCAACTGTGTGTGTTCAATACTCACTGCGGCGTTAGTGCACTTGGATGCACGTCACGTCACTTTCATAAATGCCCTCCGTAACGGTATCGATACGGATTTAGATACAATCACTCAAACCACTTCAAGAGGTGTTTACAGATGCATTCCAAAGAAACTGAACAAGCATAAATGCATCTGGCTTTTGAAACCACATATGTAAATTTTACTTCCAAAATGATAAAATGAAATCTCGGGTGGCCAGATATGACAGTGCTACTGCAGGGAAATGGCCCACCAAAGATGTGGCATTTATTGGGCCAAGTCTAAATGAAACCATTTTAACAAATCAGAGAGCTACCTGATCAGTAAAAGTGCATTAAATGTGTTAATAGGCCACTTAAGTTCCCTTTCAGTTGCTGCCTTAGGAGACAGTTTAATGGGGTCTGGAACAGATCTTTAATGTACTTTCTGAATGCATGTGTATATGAGAGAGGCAAAGACTTGTATATGTGTGACAGGATTTCCTGTGTGGACAGACAATGCAGTATTTACCTGCCCAAAAGCTCCAATTCTTGTCTTGTCAATGTACGGCTCCTGCATCATAACACTGCCAGACACAAAGACAAAATGTTAAAAGGTCTGACACTTGCTTCTCACAAGCTTAATAGTAACGGTCAATCATATCACAGAGTTTTTAAGTCAGATTGTGGTATAAATGATAAATGTAAATGGCTGTAGATCTGCCGTGCGGTTAAGGGGATTTAGCATGTTTGGGCGGCTGTGTGTTGGCACTGATGGATGTTCACTATGTGTTGGGCGCAGATGGCTGCTCAACTACCTGAGGACATCCAGCTGGTCTTTCTCCTCGAACATTCCCAGCCTGCGCTGCACCTTATGGAGTAAGTTAGTCCCCTGGAAGCCACTTCCACGGCCGTCAAAGCGCACTGCAACCACCCCAAAACTGCTGACCAGCACTGATGCCCAGTCAATGTGGAACTGCTCTGAGACCGACTGACTTCCTGGAGTCCCATCTCTGAGAGAGACAGAAAAAAAGATAAACCACTTTTACTAATAAAAGAAGCATTTCATTTGAGCTTTCTGGCTGTTTCAATTTAGTACGCTGCCTACCAAGAAAACATTTCAGGCAATGATAGCCTTGTTCTGGCATGATCCAGTAAATAAATGTGAAGCTATGAATTGGGGGGGGGGGGGGGGGGATACTTTTTGAGAATACAAGAATACTTTTTGTGCGCTAAAACAAAACAAAAATAATGACTTTATTCAACAAATTCATCTCACCCTGTCAGACTTGTACTCAGTTGACGCAGTGAAGGCAGTTCAGCGCTTCCGTGTTTAAGTCCGAACGCTGGCTCAGTACTGGCCGGCTCCAGCGTCAGCAACACACGTATTGTCTCATGCTGCTCAATGAACAGCTTCGGCCGTAAAACCTGGAAGCGCTGAACGTAAATATTGTAGGAGAATGACCGGGGAGAGACACATTTTTTTAATAAAGTCGTTATTTTTGTTTCGTTTTTGCGCACAAAAGGTATTCTTGTTGCTTCATAACATTAAGATGAATCCACTGTAGTCACGTTGACTGTTTTCTTGATGTTTTTACTTATTTTCTGGGCCTTGAATGCGGTCATTTCTTTCTAATGAGGTTAAAAAAAACCACTTGTATTTCATGAAAAATATATTAATTTGTGTTCCAAAGATGATCGACGGTCTTAGGGGTTTGGAACGACATGACGGTGAGAACTTAATGACAGACATTTCATTTTTGGGTGAACTAACCCTTTAAGTGTGTTAAAAAGTACTCTAAAGTTGCATTTAAAATATATTTAAACAATTAAAAATGAAGTGTCAGAAAACTTTGCACTTATTTAAAGTATAATAATTCTGTAAAAAAAAACAAAAAAAAACACCCTTTTTAAAAGTATACTTCTTTTTTTTTTTTTTTTTTTTTTACAAAGGTAGCTCACTGGGCTTTGAGAGACAGTCACTATATTCACTACAGCCCTGACACATTATACACTCACTGCACTGGAGGCTCTCTAGAGAGCACAGGTGATTGTCTGCTGCGGTATGCATGATGTGTGCGGTGGGGTGGGTTAATTGAAGGCGGGCTGCAGGTGAACTCATTTGTGGTGTAATTACAGTGGCTGAAAGTGTACGGGTGAGAAGACAAGATTAATAGCACCGACTCAAGTCCATTTCAGAGTTACACTCTTACTCTTGATGAGACCCGAAGCAAAGAGCAGGAACACAGAGCGGGAGAGGAACTGCTGTTTGTGTGTTAATAGGATGACCTGGGCTCATATCATGGGAAACAGGATTTGCTCTTTGATGTAACAGACTACAGACAAACTCTAAAGTTTCCTCCCCTAACCATTTATTTAAACTTAATTGCAAAAATGACGTGGTTAGAAATTGTCTCAATAATGATCGCATTATCATTTGACTCCCCCTATTTACATATTAATGACAACTATTTGGCATTCAGAGCTTTGGCATGACGTTGTTATTAATTTGACTCCAGTGGTTGATAAACATTGACTTTATTGGCCTATTTAGATAAATATAAATGTAGGTTTTTGTTTAGTTTTAATTCTTTTCCCTGTTGCGATTCGCCTGTTAGTTAGTTTCCACGGTTGTTCACACGTTCCTCACCTGTTCTTAGTTCTGTTGATTACTCTGTGTATTTCAGGCCTTAGTTTTCTCTGTTCATCAGAAGACACAAAGGATTTTTTAGACTGTTTGTGGAGTGGGTGCTGGTGAACAACCGATCAGCATTCACCCTCTGCCCCACTGAGGAGGACATCCCCAGCCAGCCACCCTCCACACACTCCATATACCAGAGCCCACCGCAGACAAGAAGCCCAAGCCAGCACCAGAGACAAAGCCTGAGCCTATTATCGCCCTGAAGCCTGACAGAAAGTCTGACAAAGTGGGTGAGCGAGCAACATCTTCTGTCCCAGTGGGTGTGCTCATTGAGTACGAGGGCATAGAGAGAAGCCCAGCCCACACTCCTGCCGCTGAAGGTGAGCTATACCTGGCCTCTGGGAATTATTATGAGCACTGGCGGCTCGTGGGTTTTAAAATAGAGTAAAATAGAGGAGTCACACTAAATTGTAGTGGTCTGGGAATCCCCTGCTGAGGATTGTTATTATTATTATCATTGTTATTAGCTTAACTGGTTTAAATTGGCTTTTTGCTCAGTTATAGACAGAAAATTTAATTTGTTTAAATGCTAGCTTGTTGCTGAACCAAGATCGCTACTTTCCATAATTAAGATAATCGGTACATGATCAGCACAGCTGATCACATAATTTACTTCTCTATGATGATTGGTTGATATACCAAGAGAGGCTAGCCTCCCCTGTGATGTATCTTTTCTTAACTCTCCTAAGTGCTGAATGTAAAACACTCAATGGTGATTGGCTAATTGTTTACCAACTCTGCCTCAGTAGACAGAGTCCGGCTCTGGATGTGCCTCTCCCTCCCCTTCTCTATCCGCTTAGCGGAAGTAATGACATCGGCAGATTCATTATTCAATTTTACTATCATTAAATCATCCTTTTCCCATTTTGACCTAAACATTTTGGTAGCCTGTGCCTCCATTGCCTCCAGTGACAAGCCACCACTGATTATGAGGGAATGAAAGAGGATATTCCCCTGAGTCTCTCTTCACTGCTGGTCCTGCCCAGCTCCAAGTCTGCTGCCTCCCTTTGCTTAAGCCAGCCGGTCCTTTGTCCCCCACCTGGGCTGGCTCTCTTCAGTCCCTCAGCTCTTGCTCTGTTGGCTCTGCCCTGCGGCATAGATCCGCTTTAAGTCTTCCAGTCTCCAGATCCGCCCTGGTATGTAGCTCCCCTATCTCCACCTTGGGACGCTGAGCCTGTCACTCCACCTTCATCTGTCAGCTACGCTTTGGCAACTCCCTCCCTCAGCACTACCTGAGACCGTTCTCCTCACAGCTCCACCGGGCTCCCTCGTCCCTCCGGCTCTGCCTTGTTCAGTCACCGCTCCGCCACGAACGTGCGTTAAGCTGCACTTTTCTCTGAAAAGCTCCAACCTTCCGGCTCCACTTGGTCCTCAGTCACAATGGTTTTGCCTCAGTCCTCTGGCACCCTGGCTCCACCTTGACCGCTCATCACCACATCTCTGCCTTGACCTCCAAGACCTACAGAGTCTGTCGACAACCTGGTTCCACCAGCCAAGTCCACCATGGCTCCTCCCTCACTCGACCATTCAGACTACCTTTGTCCTGGCTGAGCTGAGTCCCCACCTGGTACCTGAGTCCTCCTGCCTTCGTCTCCTCCCACCGTCATCGCCACCCTGGTTTCTCCCGCTATCATCTACTCTACTGTCCTACTCTACTGTTTTCCTCCAAAGCCCTTTCCCTCCAATGTGAGGACGCACCTTCTGTTTTGGTTGTGTTTTCATTCTGTTCCCCTTTCTGATTTGCCTGAAATATGTTTGCTAGTTTGTTTCCATAGTTACTCATTAGATCCTCACCTGTTCTTTGTTCTATTGATTACTGTTTGTCATTTCATTTTTCATCATTTAGCAGACGCTTTTATCCAAAGCGACTTACAAGGGGAGCAATTAGGGGTCGGGTGTCTTGCTCAAGGGCACTTTAGTCATGGTATTGAAGGTGGAGAGAGTGCTGTTCATTCACAATCCCCACCTTCAATTCCTGCCGGCGTGGGACTCGAACCGGCAACCTTCAGATTACAAGCCCGACTCACCTCACCACTAGGCCACGACTACCCTATTGGGTAGTTTGTGTTTTTTATTCCACAAAAACTTATTTGAAACATTGTATTAAATTTTTATATTATTTATTTTTATTATTATTTCATTTTTATCTATTATTTTATTTATTAATATTTACTCCAATAATAATAATAATAATAGTAAAAATTGACAAGGCTGGAAGAATTAGGAAATGACATTTGGTGGACTGATTTGTCTTTACCAACCAACCAGTCGGGCAAATAAAAGTCTTAAAGTAGGCAAATATTGGCATTTATATTGGTCACTATTTTTTAGCCAATCGTAAAAGAGGTGATTTAAACAAAAATCTTGATTAACATTATAAGTGGGACTCAGGGGAAATAATAACACTCCAAGAGAAGTGCAGATTATGACTTTTTTAATGAGGGATTTGACCCAGATGCAAGTGGGGGAGTTCAGAAAAACTGCTGGGACACCGACACACGTTTTACATATAACATCAAGTTTGTTTGTTGTTGTGTAAAAAAGCACAAGGCCTGTAAAGAAATGAAGAAAATTGCATAAAATTGCCATTTACTCACATGAGGAGCAGAAGTGGGTAGTGTGAGGTGTCTACGAAGCCTGCAGGTTTCAAGATCTGCATGCTGAGACCTGTGTATGAAAATCAGAGACATCCATCTGTATTATATTAATTTCCCTCTTAAATCCTTTTGGAGCAGTTGCATTTTAACAGGTTTTGGTTAACATACTGTAATCCTCTATGTTTATCTCCCTGTATTCCACTCTCGGCATCTGCAGTGAGTTCACCGTTCTATTCAATTTCAGATTCAACTCGATGTCACGAACCTCTGCAGGAAGAAAGAAACCAATCATCTCATGATTGAAGAACAGATTAAACAAACAATCTACCTTATAAAAGTTATCTGGCAAAATGTTCATACTACTCAGACTCCACACTTGGCACCACTCATATAACCCATGTCTATATATAAGCAAATTAGATATGAAAGGTATGGCAGAGGGAAGTATTTTCTGTAAATGATGACTTAAATTTTGATTTCTTACTCTTAAGGAATATTCCAGGCTCAGTACATGCCAAGTTCAACTGACATAAATTATAATATTATGTTGATTTTCAATAAATTCAATAAATTTGGACTTCTCTCAAATGTTGCATGCCTTGAGGCTCTTGCAATGGAAGTAAATGGGGCCAATTTGTAAACATTAAAATACTCACTGTTACAACAGAATTGCAACCGCTGTGTTCAACGCAAGTGATAACATGATTTTAGTGTAAAAGTTTTTCTGTGCTATGTTATAGCCAATTAAAACTTTGTTGCCAAGACAACTTGACACCTAAAGTCCTAAAATGACTGTAAAAATGACAAACAATAGCTCAAATAATAAGCCACAATGTTAACAAAAGATACCCTTCACATTTATGCTTTTAAATGCTCCAAAAATTGGCCCCATTTACTTCCATTGTAAGTGGCTCACTGTAACCTTGATTTTTCCGAAGGAAAGGAGAGACAATTCAAAATTCTTCAGAATTATGCTATGATTGAATATTACAAATGAAATATGACTGTATAATATACTCAACTGAAGTTGAATGGACCACTTTTTTGGGATATCTCAGGTTAATATATGTTTTAATAAGAAAGAGCAGTGTGAACATTCTGCTAAACATCTGCTTACAGAAAAATATGTGTACAAAAAACTTGTGTCGCATTATATGATTATTGCATTTTTGAGTAAATACAATTTTAGGGAGAATAAAGCAGTCAAGGCAAAATTCATTGTTTATCTCAAACTAAGTATATGCAACCATAAACCCTCCTCAAACACGCAGAAACGAGCAGCTAATTGCTCTGGGACATAAACGAGAAACAGTTGCGGGATTAACAGTTGTAGATGTTCAGAGGTTGTGAGAGGCCGTGAGCAGCTGGCTTTCCTGATAGAGAAGGACTAAATTGAGCAGATATCACGTGTGCTGCTGTAAAAACCGAGACCTTCCATTCTGAGCAGCAGCGATAGAGTCTTGGAAGTGCACTTAACAATTAAGAGCACATTGCAGTGGAGGGTTTCATTTTAAGGCAGGCTTATCAGCGTCTGCTCAGACACAAGCCCAACAAAGCACACTCGCTCCCGTTGCGCCGACGTTTTCGACATTGCTGCACATTTGAAAAACAGCAATGATTTGTATGTAAACATGGAGAAGGATCCGTATGAGTTCTGTGTACGTCATTTGTATTTGACCTTGGTGTCACATTTAGCATTTACTATTAGAAAACAGGCGATGGATGGGAAAAAATTCAAAATGACAGGGCAAGAACTTTAGATTAACTAGCAAACAAACCGCGTTCATAAACATTCCACACACACAGACACAGATGTGAGCTCTGTGAAATGACTTCTGTGATGGACCGTCACACTGAATCGTCGTTGTGATGTCGGTGGCCTTACAGGATATTATATACATAACACAATTACCAGGCTCTTACACAGAGAGGTCACAGTTTATGGAAGGCACGGCGTGTCTGGCAATAATCCAATCATCTGTGAGTGCTCTCAGTGTGCCAGCGCACATGTGTGCAGGGAGACTCAATCACATCGTGGCCGACGGTAAGCCTGGGAGGAGCTCTGCTCATCAATTGACATGCTGTGGGTATATAATGCAATAGTGTGTGTGTGTTTGTGAGAGTCTAGCTGTGCACAGGTTGGCAATGAGATCTTTCTGAACTTCTTACTCTTCTTTTGAGGGCTTAAAGGTGAAGTATGTGAGATTCTCTTAACCCAGTTTATTGTTCATTGACTACTATGAGGATGACATTCATGGGTATATCTTCCCCTAAAGTGTAAACATTGAGCCCCCCGGGCAGCATCAAACCATTGAGAGCGGTCTGCTCAGATCCGTCAATAGTCGCCCACAAAGGGATTTATTGTATCTAACAGAGACCACTGCTCCACTGCTGAAAATGCCTCGATCGAAGTCCAGATATTACTTCCACAATCTTCTTTACATCTGCTTTTGAGGCTTTTGTGAACAGGAATGTTGTGGCGTTCCAATGTTGGTTCTGAATCTGATCAATCTTGATGGATTATCCGCATTTTCAGAATCGGATTCAAGCTGATTTGGTAAAACCGATGAGATTATTAATATCCGTTTGTGGTTACAATCAGTGTTGGGGTAGCGCAAGTTACATATTCTTTTAAGTTCACAACAAAACAAGTTACTCTTTCAAATAAGTAACACGATTTCTAAAAACTAAATGTGAGCACGCATTTACTCATCTTACTTGCGCAAAAACAGTTTCAGTATTCACCAAGAGGAATAAAACCAGTGAAATGCAAAATCAGATTACTACGGAAACCTCCAAAAAATGTAATTAATACAAATATATTTTATGCAATTAATCTTATTTTATTGACCAATGTACTACCATAAGCAAAAATGCTTTTTTTTTTATTGGTGAAGTAAGTGTTAAACGTTTTTCTAAACGTTTTTCTCCTGATCTTATTCTTCTGAAATCCAGAACGCAAGCGCAGCTGAAAGGTTTGTTTGAGCTGTGCCCTCTACTGTACATGCATGAATTTGCATTTCCTTCGGCCCGAGGCTTATCCGTCAAGTTTGGTGGGTCTTTACATTTGCACAAAAATAGAACTTTTTTTGTTATTAAAAAAACAAAAAAACAAGCCAAGCCCAGGTGAGAAAAAATAAGTATCGTAATGCATTATTTTCACTAAAAGTAATTAAGTAACACAATAAGTTCCTTTTTATGGGAGTAACGCCACACTGTAACATTACTTTTCAAAGCAACTTTCCCCAACACTTGAGATTCTGGTAAGCGGCGTTACATTTCCGACTCACGCTTGAGGTGTTTGGCCAAACACAATGCACTGGGTCAGTTGGCCAATCACAGCACTCTGGGCTTTTGGAGGAGGGGCTTTGTAGAAACTGGAGCTTAATCAAGGGTGCGTTTCATGTACAATGGAATAACTCGCTGCTTAACTACCTAAGTACAATGTATCATTGAAGAAATCAAGGCTGTGGCCTGAAACTGTATTTATGCAAATTTATCATTCAACCATGTTAGTTAATGATGTCACACAGGTCATGGAGTAATAGCTTCTATAAGCCGTTTGAGATCTAATTAATACTAGATTTGTTGGTATAAATTATGGACATGTCATCTAAGGACTAATTCTCATTTTTCTCTGCTATTTAGCTTTATTTCCAAGTGAAATGAATAAGCTTGAACTTATGTACTAGAGCACGAACGCACATGCAGAGTTTTCAAAAATGGAGCTTTGAATCTCTTGGCAAACCAAAAGACGTAAATAAAATTAGAATATATTCGAAATAAGATAGATTGCACTGAATGTCAGCTTGCTTATTTTGCTCAAGATAAGGATAAGTCCACAAGTCATACAAACAAGAAACTATGCTTCTAACCATAGGTCGAGAGCTGTTGTTCCAATCGCACAACTTTGCGATGCTGTTTGAGAAAGTTCATTGGAACATAATGTCACAGCAGATCACACTTAATTTATCCCCACCCCACTCAACTCTATAGTGTATTTTGACATTAATTGTAGCTACCATAAGCTATATATTTTTTACACATTTATAGTTTATTGCATTATATTAATTTGTGCAATTTGTTATATTTTCTCATATGGCCCAAGCATACATACATGCCTATAAAATGCTGCATAAATTCATAAGAAAAAAAAAAAAAAAAAAAAAGAAAAAAAAAAAGGATATGTACTACTTAAGCACCTTGAGGCCAAAATCGAGTTGCATTTCCACTGTGGGGCCAGTACCACTGCAGCACTTCCCTAAAACGCCTCCACAGAACTAGCTAAATCCCAAAACGAAACGTTTGGCCTTCACTTAAAGACTTAAGATTCCAGCATTGATATCTGAACAATTTTTTACAATAAAAAAATATTGCAGTGACAGTAATTTCTTAATGTGTGTCAGGAGTGCACATCAATCATGCTGAATCAAACTAGTATTTACCATTTCACTTAAAGAGAGAACACATATCTATCTATTTACTATCACAAGAATGCACAAAACAACTCCATTAAGGCTTTTAAATCCAAAGGCTTATGCATTTAGAAAAATATTGATAAAGTATGTTACGTTACATTATGCAATGCTCGCGATCTGAGGGGGTGTGAGCAATATCTCCGTCTTTCTATACTGTTATCCTTTCAGCCAGAGCAACAGAGGGAGCTCATGAGAAGAAAACAGGAGTTACGAGTTATATAAGTGTGCGACAGATATGCAGGTGCATTAGTCAAGTATCAACAAAGGCACAGGGAAGAGACAGATAAAACATTAAACCAAATAAATGCACGATTATAATCATATATGAGTTGTCCTCAAGAGTTCTCAAGCAGTTTTTGGTATTTTCCATATCTGTGTATATTTACAATCAAACTAATTAGTATTGAGCATCATATACAATATATATTTCTGCCTCATAAGGTGATCAAAATCCCCATCGGATCGCTACAAGGACCCCCAGCCCTGCACATGTTGTATGTCTCCCTTATTTGACGCACCCACTTCAGGTCTTGCTGTCTACTAATGAGCAAGTCTCGAATAGCCAGACCTTCAGATGGACGGACTCCATCACAGTGGTCAAGAACCACCCAAGTGGACGTTTGACTGACACGTAACGCAACTAATCACAGTTTTTTTTTGTTCCGGGGCGTGAAAATGTAAAGTCATGTCGCTACAATAACAGACCCGACGTGCATCTAATAATTTATTCATTCAAGAACGTTATGCAAGTTTACTGCAACAATGGAGCCACGAACTTCACATACTTTTGAAAATCCAGCGTGATCCTGGTACGCGCTCATTGTCACAGTTGTACACGAGATTGCGCTTCAATGAGGGGGTTTGGAGTCACATTTGTTTCCAGGCGGATCATTGAAGAACGCTACTTCTCCTCTGTTTTCTAAAATGTAAATTTGTTTTGTCCTTGCTAAAAGTGTTTCCCCCATGTAATTGTGTTTTATGATAGGTAAAAATGTTTTCCAAAATGTACATTTGTCTCGAGCTTCGTAAAAGTGTTTCACACTTTGTAATGTTGTTTTGCACTTCCCGGCCACCGTAATATTGTCATTGTTTTGGAGCAAACTAGCTTATAGATAACATATTCATACAAAAGCCAACAAACTTCAATTTTGATTTCATGGCGACTTTAAACACATTTCAAGGGTTCCGCAAGTAGTTTTTTGAAAAATGATGTACATTCAAGTAGGGCAGGGAGTAAAAAAAAAAAAAAAAAAAGATTTAAATGCAGCCTGGGAGGAAAGATGCTGCAATGTAATGTGTTTTTTGAACATTCAACCATGAAAACCTATTCTGGGAGACCCCAAAAATAAAATCAAGACTTTGAAAGTGGGCGTAATAGGTAACATTAAAAATAATAATAATGATAATGTGGTGATGACACTCACAAATCTCTGCAGTGTGCATGTGGCCTGAGTTTGAGTGTGTGTGCATGTTGCTCAGTGTTAAGTGTTGATCATCCAGAAGTCAAACACACACACACACGAGACACACAGGCTGCTGGATACTCACTCTGTCTGTCATGGGTGCTGTAAACCGCCACATATGGAACTTCAGGACCTGACAAGACACAAACACAAGCATCACTAAATAATGACACAAGACATTCGTTGCTTTTCAAAGTTTGAACAAATACCTTGTACAAATACGCTTGTGATATTTGTTTGTAAATCAGTGATTTTCCAGCAGGGTGCTGTAGCTATTGTGTTGTGTCCACTGTTATTTCACAATTAATGAGATACTATTATAGGGTTTGTTAATATTTTGAATTTTATTTTATTTTTTATTGTACTTTTAGTTTTAGTTCAATTTTTTTTGTAATTTTATTTAGCATTTTTTTAAATATTATTTTTTATTTTTTGCTTATTTAGTTATTTTAGTACTTTAACTTAAACTAAACGGATATGATAAATGTTCCCCAGGCGACTAGCTAAATAAAATAAGATAAAACTTTTCAAAATATTTGAATTCAATTAATGTCTATTTTATTTCAAGTACTTTATTTCAACATTTTTGTAGTGGTTTTAGTTAATGATAGTAACCCTGGTTGTTTCTCACAGAATAACTCTTTCATCTGAATTGTTCATACAAATTATTCATGCATGATTCTGATGAAATAAAACTGCATACATCATGCTTCACATCTGTTGAAACAACTGGTTCAAATACATTTTTGGGCTTGAACGTTGATGGGCATTTTGAAATTATTATCAGTACGGCTCATTTGAACAAATCCTAACCCCTAACTTCAGCACGCACCACATTCTGCATAATTTGTGCTTTCTTGTTATTGAAACCTGTGCAGTTTTACTGAAAAAAGTAAAAAAAAGTGTCATTTACTTAATATGAATATTTATAGTGGTCTTTTATATTTATTTATAGAAAAAACATAAAATTAAACATTGATCTTTTTTTTTTTTACCTTAAGTAAAATTATTTTCTACTTTCATATCATAGTTAATTTAGCTTTTGTTTATGGTGAAATAAAGTAACATTAACATTTTGGCTTGTGTCTATATATATATATATATATATATATATATATATATATATATATATATATAAATGGTATAGGTCTCTATGATAAATAAACATTTTACTATTAATGTATATATTTTTGTCTTTGGGAAAACAAGCATTTTTGATATAAAATCCATGAATATAAATATATTTTGAGAAAAACTAATAAATTTGACAGTTGACAATTTTTTTTAAATTGGTCCCAAGTATAATTTTTGTCAATGTCACATTTTCTTATATATATATATATAAATAAATAAATAAATAAATATATATATATATATATATATATATATATATATATATATATAAATATATATATATATATAAATAAATATATATATATATATATATATATATATATATATATATAAATATATATATATATATATATATATATATATATATATATAAATATATATATATATATATATATATATATATATAAATATATATATATATATATATATATATATATATATATATATATATATATATATTCACTTTAGACATTCTACTTACTATAAGTAACTCCACGTCCTCTAAATTTGTACATGGTAGCAAAGACTCAACAGTAGTTTATGCATTCATTTTACAAGTGCTCTAAAGTTTATTTGAAAGACTGCTGTCCCTAAACTGAAAAAGGTGCATAAAAGCTTTTGTTAATCAGCATCTGCAATGAAGCTTTTAGAGTGCCACAACCGCACTAATCATAAACACGTCATTCCTCCAGGAGTTCTGTCAAGACAGTTCAGTGAATACGACCACGGCAGCATTCAAGCCTTTCAGACTGTCTTCAGAACAAATCAGCTGCTTTAGAAACAAGCCTTCCAAATAATCGATGCACTTTGCACAATGGAAACTTCACAGTTGAACAATAAGACAGCGCTTTCTGACAATGAGTCCACTCGCACCATCTCCATCCTGTTCTTTATTTCCACTTCTGTAACACTGAACTCGTCACGGACGAATAAAGCTTGTCAGAAGATATAACAGTAAAGGTTCATCAAGGTAAATCGACATTCAGTGCAATGCCAACTCACAAATGTTGAACTGAAAATGTGTCTGGCTCATGGTGAGGGCTGAGTGCTTTTTAACTTAATCAGCCAAACCAAGGATTTCAAAGTTTTATTTAATAAAAAAAACTTAAACCCTATTATTTACAATACTAATTACTACTATACATGGCATATGTTCATATATGTAATCTTAGCTGCACTTATAACCTGCAGCACAAAATGGCGAAGAAATAAAGCCTAAGCTGTAACATACTCTTGTGTTAAAAAAGTGAAAGAGAGATTAAAAAAAAAAAAAAAAAAAAATGAAGAGATGTCTACCTTTACAGTTGAGCAGGAAGTAGTCCATACTGGGACTGAAGGAGCCACTGACATACCCGCAGTTGCCAATAAAATCACAGGACAGACAGCGGCGGTTGAAGGTGCCCACTGTGTCTGCGCTGGAACAACCATAGACACATTAACACTGTCAGCGAGAACTAGCCAAACTTCCCACAGTACAAGACTTGAATGTATATGTGCCGTACGTACCTGTAGAGATGTCTTCTTTTAGGGTCATCCTCAGTACTTAGGAAATATCTGTTCAAACAAAAAATACAATATCACAACATAGTCAATATAACACTAGTAATTCTTAAAGTGAGGTCCGCGAAAAGATGACCTAAACTAGGCAAGCTTTTAACCCGCACCGGATCGCGGGCGGGGTGGGGGTGGGGTGGGGGGGTCGACGTCAGTGTGTTTTAATAACGAAAAAATGGATCATATCATTGCATTTGTTTAATTGCATTGAATAATTAGTTTTTGACTTGAAACAGTTGGATATTAAACTAAAATTTAGTTTATCCTTCCTATTTAGATGTTTTGGGAGGGGGGAAATAAATACCAGAAAAAAATTGGAAGATAAAGTGATCCTTGGGCTGAAAAAGTTTGAGAAACACTGATCTAGATGCTTGTTTGCACACTTTTAAAAACAGTACTTAATATATTTTAAAATAATATTGTGAAATGTATATTTTCGGACACTTAATTGTATATTATTACTGCATTTCAGTTTAAATTTATGTTAGGGTGCATTTAGTTCGAGTTCGTTGTCTTCCTTGGTGCGGTTCGTTTGGGCAGGTGTGAATGCAGTGGCAGAAAAGTGAAAAGTGTACCTCCTTGAACGAGCACTTTCAAACGAACTCTAGAGCAGTTCACGTGAGATGTGAAAGCAATCCGACCAACAAACCTAATGATTTCATAATTCATAACGAGAAATGCGTTACATAAAAAGCAGTCGTGTCTGATTCAGTGAGTGAGCACATACGTTACCGTAGTTGAAAACAAAAGAGTGTCTCTTCTTAAATGTTTTGTAATAGCGCTTCTTCATCCGGTCCCGACAAAGCCTTAATTCCGGCTCTACATCCATATATGGTCTCGACAGAGTTAACTTACTAGACAGCAGTGGGAGATCCAGAGAGAGTGTTTGAATTTGCCACAGTATCAATGTACTATATAATTTAACAGCGGGAATGACGGCTACATCCGTAGTGTTTACGTGTTACAAATAAAGCCACAATAAGCTCATGGAGTGAACTTGTCAATCATTTTGATGATGGAATGCAGCATTGTAACAAATATAGTCTCCGTTTCGGAACAAAACAAACGATCCATAGGTGTGATCACACCCTTAAATACGATTAGCTGAACTTTATACTGATTTTAAGATTAGATTTAAGAAGTTATTTCATAATTACTGAATGTACTGAAATATACTTTCTACTGAAACCTTATGGAGCCCCTAAAGGGATATGGTGATGGAAAAAAAAAAAATGTGATGAGAGGAAAAATTATGTCAACGCTTTTGCGTTCCCCTGAGAAATTTTGTGTCCGTGTGCAAAATGTTTCCTTTCCCTCAAAAAACTTTTTTTTGCGAGTAAACTTGCAAGCTTGTACTAAACGATGTCTGAAACTTTTTATAAGCTGTGTTTATTGTCTCTCGCTGATTAATCGCTTGTTGTATTCCTCATTTGCAAGTTGCTTTGGATAAAAGAGTCTGCTAAATGAATAAAAGGAATGTTCTTGGGGAATGCAAAAGTTTTGAAATATATTTTGTGCATATTTTTTTGACCACAATATCCCTTTCGGGACCTATTATGCAAAAATTCACTTTTATTAAGTGTTTGAACACCGATCTGTTTCTGCAGTGTATGTAAACAACTAGCCTATAATGGTAAAAATCCACTCCTTTTTTTTTTTATTCTCATAAATCAGAAGCAGCCTAATTACTACTATACATGGCATATTTTCATATATATTTTACAATGTCTGCACCAAAGAGGCAATACAAATGTTGTGTTTTGGGATGTACCAATGAACACAGAGTCCACATGGAGCTGTATAGATACGTACAAATTTTGTAATTTCATCCAGATGGATCTGGTAGCATTTTGGTAGCTTGAAATCACAATTTTTGGAAAATAGGTCCCAGAGTGGATAAATCGACACCCTTGCGTTTTCGTGTGTACAACCAATCCGTACGTATTTTTATGTATCTCTGTGGCAGAATTTCAAACTGATCTGGCATTTACACTACATCGTTTTGAGTTGGTTTCAGTGGTATTCATGAGTACACAGATATTTGAGACGAGAAAAAAACAAAGAAGATCGGATAGGGAAAGCTCTGGCTTCGTGTGGATGTGGCCTGAGTCACTGAGGACATTGTGGTTAAATTTCATTTTTGAAGAAAATGTCCCGAAGAAAGTAGGTGGACTGGACTGCTTCACAAACGAGGGTCTGTTCAATGCTGGATTTTAACATACGTTGAATCTGAAAGCTTTGTGCTCAAACTTCAAATTTCAAAGCATTCCACTATGTTTAGATTCATTCATTCCTCTTTAATGGCAATGAAAAGGTTGTTAGTCAGTTAGTGAAATGCCTTATTTTCATTTTAATTCATTGGTACTTGACAAATTTGTCTGCCTTTTGCTGCAAGGCCAGTTAAGTTCATGTGTGCTTTTTCTAAGTCCACCTCTTGGGACAAAAGGACATAGTAAAACGTACATTTTTGTCAGTTTTACAGCAGCAAAAGGAACACTGTTGTGTTTACTTGCTACTCACGGAATTATGTCATTGACATGGTGAAAACATGATAAAAACTTGCAACTCAGCACTTCAAAGCCAGCTCATAAGCACACTGTCATTCATCTTGAAATCATGTTTCAATTTGCGTCTTCTGATTGGTTCTTCTGTGGATTTAAAGGCTTTTGCTGGTGAAGGGAAGTGTCGTTTCACAAGTTCACACTTACAAATAATCAGATAGAGTACTTGGTATGCATATTTGGCATGCTCTCCGAGGAGAGGCCTCCGGGCTCGGTATTTGGCCCGAACCCGTATTTCTGGTGTTTAGGAAAGTAACCAGGCAAGTGTGAAGAGACGGGGCCAAAAAAACAAAGGTGGATCGACTGTGTCAATATATATAGGTCTTCGCTCATGCTGATTGATTGCTGATTGTTGACAGCTGGTTGGAGTGATGTGATGATTAGTTAGATCATTTGAATGTGTTCCTCCCGAACTTTGTTAATAAAACATAATTTAGCAGTTTCTGCCAACAAACTTGCATTTCTGAATGTTGGGATTTAGTGTATTTGAAGTGAAAGTATTCTATGAACTTATATTATGTGCGGACAGCATTCGCTCAATATCATTATTTCATTTTTGATGGAGGTGGCGTTTAGCGGCTTTTGAACGCTTCATATCCAGAACTGATGGCGCCCTCAGGTGCTATCGGAATTATTATAAACAAGAGTTTCCAACTTACAAATTGCACATGAATACTCTGACATTTTTTGAGCGTGAGATTGTCCTGTTTTGTTATTGTCAGGATGCTATAATAAACTATCTCTGAGGTATCTTGAGCTTAAGCTTCACATACACACTCTGGGAACACCAGAATATAGACTCTATTTTACATATTGCATAATAGGTCCACTTTTACATTAAATGTAATATTGAATAAAACACTACAGTTAAGATTATAATCAAGCTCTTATGCGCTTTACTATGTAAGTCAACACATATAAGTGTACTTCTTAAAAGCATGGCAACATATTATTAAAACATAAAGATTTATAATGTTCTATAATTGTTAGAAAGGGCACTTTTTAAAATGTACTCAAGAAACATAGTAATTAAGTGGCCTTTAATTTAATTTGTACATTCAATACAATTAAGTGCATGTCTTTTTCACAAGGATAGATACTTATGTATACATTTTATATACCATGGTTCTAAACGATTACCATGTACCCCATAATATATACACGGTAGACCACGGCCCTTAAAGAATTCCATTCTTAATGACTAATGAATAACTGAGGTTCAGTTTGTGGTGTTGGTAGATTCACTCACATTAACTGGCTGTCCTCATCATATGCCAGAACCTGCGTGACATCCCAGTCTCCTGAAGTGATGGACTGCAGAGTATCTGTGCTGCTGTTGGGCTTCATGAAGAAAACAAATTAAACAGACATCACTCATACTGACTGGAACTCAGGATTGTGAATAATAGAATATTATTAATGTGTTGTCATTAAAAATAAGAGACAGAACATGTCTGAAGAAATTAAGCAATCAATTAAATGTTGTTGACTGTAAAAACGTGATTAGTTGGCCGAAACAATATCACAAAACCAAACGCCTAGGCAAAATGAAGAAACTTGTTTGAATTATGACAAAAGTCATGTCTTTGTACCATTACAGTTTTTCACAACTGCTTATTTTTTGAAACCCCATTTTCTCACAACATTAAACACAAAAGCATATCTTCACACAACATTCAGAAAACCCCCTGACTCTTCTGGCAAAATGAATCACAAGTACTCAAAATCAAACAACGCTTTCATATCATACACACAACCGATCAATTTATAAACACTACAGATCGTTCACTAGACACTACCTAAAAAAGGAGAACACAGCATCCAGAGCAACTAGTTGCAGAAAAATATATATTGTACTGCAAGAATAGTATTGTATTGACTATTGTATAGTATTGAACGTCTGTTTATTCAGCCCTTGTACACTGTAAACATACAGTAGCCCAAATGCAAAAGCCCAAAGGTCAAAGAAAAGTCTAAATGAAAAGCATGTTACAGTACACTTTGTGCAACTGAAAAATCAAAGTCAGTAAGAGATTCATTCTGCCTCAGCGTCTTATCTTCGTGTTGGGTCTGAGGACTTTAAACAGAGTTTTGTGCATGAGATTTGCAAATGGTTTCTAGCTGCCTGAACTTGTTTAATGTTTTGCAGAACGAGTGTTTTATTCAATAAATTCAGGCCTTTTGAGAATTTGTTTCAGAGAATGGGGTTTAGAGTCTAAGCAATGGAGAAAAACAGCACACCCTGCAAGTTTCAGATCTTAAAATGTCCTCATTATACACAAAGCATTCATTTAATAAAGCTCCAAAATAGCTTGTTTGAATATTGAGGGATTTGTGATGTCACATGGGCACATTTGCATACAGCTGCCTCCAGAGCAAGACATTGACCAATCACATTGTAGGCCCCGCCCACTGGCATTCAGTCAATTGCGAACACACAATTCATGAAACAATTCACTACTTTCTCATATCTATAAACACAACCTTGTAACTGCACACCGAATTGTACAAACCTCAAACTCCCACGTCAAAATCAAATACTTCAGTCAAAAACTTATTCTCTCCTGTCAAAATCGAACTTCAGGCGGGCCTCAGATGACACACAACACCTGCAAATACACCGACAACTTTCCTGCCCAGTGAATACTAATGAGATCAATAACACTGTAACAAATTCAAAAATAATTGATCAGCTCAGTGTCTGTTCCAGTATCCGACATAAATGAAAGAGTGCAGAGCAAAATGCAACAATGAGCTTTAGGAAAAATTAATTTACATTTCACTACTGTAACGTGATCTTACAGTAGACGCAAGTCGATAAAGTAGTTGATCTTACAAGAGTTCAAAAACCAAAGAACTAAATATGAACTGTGTGCATATTTAAAGAAATAATTCACCATCCTCTGCACCTTTGGCCAAATTTCAGTAAAGTATACAATACTATAGCAGCGTCATGGTCTTCTAACTAAAGACTTTCTCTACTTTCCTCAGGCAGTCGTCTCTTAGTTCTGCAAAAATACAGCATGTAAAAAAAAAAAGGCTTTTGACAATCACAAATTTGAGGGTGTACACATGCTACAGCTTGCTGGACACAGAATAGAGAAATTTCTCTCATTTAAAGTACTGTGTACTTTAATTATACTGTATGTTAGTAGTATAAAACCATGTCGATGATTCTAGGATGCAATTTCTAAAGCACACTGACATTGATTCTGATTGGTGTCATCATTTTTGCTCCTAAACGTTTACGGATGGATAAATGTGTGCTATCTGACTTTACATAGTCACACTTGAGTTAATTATACTATGTGTTTGTGTTTTCTGAATGAGAACATGGTTAAATGTAAAATAAGGGCATTTTTGCATTGCAGAAATCATTAAGAAATTGGAATGTGTGTGAAAATAAGTGAAACGCGTTTATAGCTTTGAGAATTGAATAAATGGTTTGTGAAATTGTGCCGAATGAATCAGTTACCCCTTATTTACACGGCGTCTGCAGTGCGTTACGGCTCTGGTGAGGTTTTGTTCCGTCC
Organism: Opsariichthys bidens; assembly: GCA_037194245.1. Lineage (NCBI taxonomy): Eukaryota > Metazoa > Chordata > Actinopteri > Cypriniformes > Xenocyprididae > Opsariichthys > Opsariichthys bidens. The sequence goes on along the minus strand of CM074311.1, from coordinate 4,089,010 downwards.
TCTACGCGGTGTCGACTCACACCAGACGCATTTCATTTTCATTTTGCCTTGATCTTTCGTGTTTTTAATGGCTAAATGTTTATATTTTGCCTGGTTTAATGCCATTCCCTACGTTATTTTGCTACAGCCTACAGACGACGTTAATACACCTAAAAGTCCAGTTATGGATGACAAGGATGAAAGATTTTCAAGTTTTTCAATTTCAAATCTCCCAGCGATGTGAAATATGAGCGCGAGTCTACACATGGTGATTGTTTTGACTTTATTTTGTGTTTAAATGACACGGCTTGGATGCGGCGTCCGTCAAAATTAGTCCTATCTTTAGTGAAGCAGCGTGGTGAGCCGCTGATGAAACGTCCCGCGGTGCGGCTGATGTAAACACAAGCATTGACGAGAGTGACCGGGGATCGATTCCGGTGGCCTTGTCGGAGCCGTGACGTACCGCAGAGTAAATAACGGGTTATAGTATATTAGCAATCAAGAAAAACTGTAACCAGATCCAAACGTTGCAAGTAGAACCCAATATAATCACGGACACAGAACACAGTGGATACAGTATACAGATCGAAAAGTTTGAAAAGCACCGCTGAAGTTTGCACCTGTGAGATGGACATGGAGATGTGGAAGAACTTCCCTCGTCCTCCCTGCGGGATTGCTCTGGTGAAGAACAGCCTCAGACCGTCTTTAGAGAACAGCGGCTCTTCATTCTGTTGTAGAAATGTAACTGTAAATGATCATTACTGTCACACCAGCACTATTATTACTGTATCACGGATTCTATCACGGCGATGTTCTCCTCCCATGGTAGCGCTTCGTCATTCGCTTTGCTCTGTGGAGTTTCATAATTACTGAATTATAATACCTGCAGGAGCACTAGAATGCGTTCGCAGCCGGAGCGGTCGCATTTCTCCAAGCAACACCAAAAATATTAAAACCATAACAACATATATTAGAATGTGAATTATTATGATGATGCAGTGCATATGTAATAGTGCGTCTGAGCCCTCAGGCCTATTTCTGCAGGAGCCACACGATCTTTTATTCATGTTATTGCAAAACATTTCATGCGGCCACTTTCTCCCTCTGGTGAAAAAGAGGCTTGAAAAACTAATCAGGAAAAAACAATATCAGCTCAAGCACGATACTGTGGGGAATATGATAAGACAAACAACATCAAATGTTCCTGACTACTCAAAGCTGTTATCGTTGACAAACACTGACATGGCACAGCCCGTCATTTTTTTTCCCGCCGCCCTTGCCTAGGCGGAGGAAGTTAATGCTCACCTGTCTGTGCAGCCACCCCTCACTTTCATCCTCATGTTTCTGAAACAAAACAATCACATGGAAAGATTGCGATGAAATATTATAAGAGTGCAGAATCTACATTCTGGCTCATTCAGCCCGATTCAATGAAAACTGTAATCCTTTTTTTCTTAATGAAACAAAACAATATCGCAGTTGAGTAAGGCCCCGATCAGATAGAACAGAGGCGTCGGGCGCTTTTCTGCTGAGAGTTGCTTTTTTTTCCCAACTTCAGGCTCTCCGAGCGCTCCTGCAAAAACGCGAGCCGCGGCAGGCGGTTAAAACTCGAGGCGCCCGGGCAGGGTTGGGTGGGTTACTTTTAAAATGTATTTCACTACAGATTTCAAAATACATGTTTTAAAAAGTAATTTGTAACGTATTTCGTTACATTACTCAAGTTTAGTAACTTAATCTAAATACTTTAGAATACTTTAGAATACTAATAAGTGTGGAACAAACACAAAAAAAGTAATTGCAAGTTTTTATCTCACAATTCTGACTTTTTCCCTCAGAATTGCGTGATATAAAGTTGCAATTGTGCGTTATAAAGTCAGAATTATGAGATATAAACTCAAAATATTGAGAAAAGTTAGAATTTTGAGATATAAACTCACATATTGAGAAAAGTCAGAATTAGGAGATATAAACTCAAAATATTGAGAAAAGTCAGAATTATGAGATATAAACTCAAAATATTGAGAAAAGTCAGAATTAGGAGATATAAACTCAAAATATTGAGAAAAGTCAGAATTATGAGATATAAACTCAAAATATTGAGAAAAATCAGAATTAGGAGATATAAACTCAAAATATTGAGAAAAATCAGAATTAGGAGATATAAACTCAAAATATTGAGAAAAGTCAGAATTAGGAGATATAAACTCAAAATATTGAGAAAAGTCAGAATTATGAAATATAAACTCACATATTAAAATCACAATTGCAAGAAAAAAAGTCAGTATTGCAAGTTTATATCTCACAATTCTGAGAAAAAGAAGTCAGAATTGTGAAATGCAAACTCACAATTGTGAGGGAAAAAACAAATTGCGAGAAAAAGTTGCAGTGACGAGTGAATTATAAAATGACTCACAAAACATGAAAACAGTCGTGGATCATCAGGTCATGACAGGGCAGTTGGGCAATTTTTTTTATAAATTCAGTCATTTTGTCTTGATCAGGACAGAACTAAATTAAAAATAACAAAAAAATGTATGATCCCTCTTAAAAGTATTAAAGTGGGGTAGTCGTGGCCTAGTGGTGAGGGAGTCGGGCTTGTAATCTGAAGGTTGCCGGTTCGATTCCCACGCCGACAGGAATTGAAAGTGTGGATTGTGAATGAACAGCACTCTCTCCACCTTCAATACCACGAGTAAAGTGACCTTGAGCAAAACACCTAACCCCTAATTGCTCCCCTTGTAAGTCGCTTTGGATAAAAGCGTCTGCTAAATGATTGAAAAAATGAAAAAAAAAAAATGAAAATGCTGTTGAAACTTAACTCAGAGAATCACCAATTGCTGTTTAAATGACATTAAAACTCAAAGTAATCACTTTGGTAATCTAAAACACTTTTCAGATGTAACTGTAATCTGATTACCACCCATTTAAAATGTAACTGTAATGAAATACAGTTACTCAAATTTTGTAATTTAAATACGTAACTAGGTTACTAGTATTTCGTTACTCCCAAACTCTGCGCCCGGGGAGCATAAACAGCGTGCAGATCGCTCACTGCCAATAGAAAACAATTCAAAAAAAGCGCCTCTCACTGCAAATAAATGCGTTCTGTCTGATCAGGGCCTAAGAAGTCTTATTAGCAATCGACAATATAGTGATCTGGTAAAGCACTCTTCATGTGAATGCACATCAAAAAAACAAACTTGTATTAAATTGTATTACAAATCATCATATATCTTGTAATGTGTGAACTGGACTTTGGAAAATACTTAAATAACCGAGGCATACCTTGGTGCAGACACCCGTTGTGGCCACACAGAGTGTCAGGATGGAGATATTCTGGGCTCGGTTCAACCAGTTTACAGCCAGTTTCGTGCTTGTGGCCCACTTCACCATAGTTACATAGTATTCGCTGTAATATACAAAAGAAATAAGCAGCAATGTCTTCTGGTAGAAAGGCTATACCTGATCACAAGACCTGCACCGAAGGATTTTGCAGAATTCACAGCTACGTACAGTTCTCACCCCTTGGTTGTATATTTAGTGAATATTTTGGCTATTTTGATGATAATTTCAGTACCATATTGGTTGACATTTCAAAATTTAGATGAACTTTGCCGTCATCTAACTCTCTCCTGAAGTTTATATTTAAAAACACTAAATATTACTTAATAATATTATAAATACTCTAAATTTATTATTTATCAAGACTAAAAAAAAAAACTGATTAATCGCTTCTAACATAAAAGTCTTTATTTACGTAACATATTTATGTGAGTGTATATATACATTATTAAATACATATAAATATACCCAGACCTACGTGAACCTATGACCGAAGTTAGATGTGATTACTTGTGTTTAATTGATTTGGCAGCACTAATAGATTTTAACGTCATCCATTTATCGGTTCTTGGCCATAACAAAAAAAATATCAGTGCATATGGCGATGGAAAAATATGAGATAAGAGGAACGATTTTATTTAAATGCTTTTGCATTCGCTTGCAAAAATGTTGCGCTCTTGTTGCGTTCCTCCGAGAAAATTGCGTGCCCCCTCGCAAATCTTTTGCGTTCTCTCGCAAAATTATGGCATTGAAATGTCACACCTCATTTTATTTCTAGAAAAGTTTTGCCACCGAAAGCACAGTTTTTCAAGGTAAACACCAACGTTTCGAGACAATGCAAGCATTTTCTGAGAAAATGTGAAGATGCTCAGGTGAACGTAAGCGTTTTGTAGCATTCAAATCTCAACTTTTTCCCCAACAACGTGGCTGTGTTTTAACACACTCTACTGTAAACTTCTTTTAATGAGCATTTGAAACATAAATGAGTGCAGCCCACCCTATTCTTTGGTCCTCTGGTCTTCTCATCTCAATAGTGTGCAGTGGGCCATTGAGATTCACCACATACAGAGAAATAACGGGGTTTTCCTCCCCTGCCTGGAAGAAAAACATTCAAGCACAACACATTATCATCTTCCCCACTATCCTCATGTTTACAGTCATGCACAGTCTTTACCTTAGGGTAATGGTATTGTCTCGCCGTAGGGTAGACCGAGCCAGTGAACATGGGGATCTCCATTTTGGGCACCAGCGTGTCGTTGATGGTCGCGTATGCCAGCCTGGCCCCATCGGGAGACCACCAGTGTGCGATGTGGGACTTAAAGATCTCCGCTGTACAAGAAAGATTCAGGAGTTTCTCTCAGTCATATTTCACTGTGGTTCAATCACTCGAATAATTGCAGGAATAGTAAAGAGTAATCATCCATGACACAGCGTCTCTCAGGTCTCATTCCAGAAATGGCCACCCACACACACATACACACACAGATCCCATCTTTATTCGGATACAGTCAATGCACCTGGCGCGGTTAAGAGCATTTCTCCGTAACCACCTGTTTCTGTGTGAATCTTTGCTTCCCTCACACAGAGGCGGCGAGGAAGGTTCTGGCCCATAAATCACGGGGCGGACTGTAATCTCTGCGGGGCCGGGGAGAGAGTGAGAGAGAGAGTGTCGGCCCTCTCCATCAAGTACCCCTTCTCTTCTACAATCTCAGGGAAAAAAAAGCAATTTCTGGACTCCACCAAAGGCTGCGGAAATAGGGTCTGACCCCTCTTCCTGTGCTCCAATGGGCAGGAAGTCGCATGTTCAGCACAGTTGTGCTCACTTCATCACCCACAGCGAGAGTGAGTGAACAAATCTGTTCAGAGAGCTCAAGTTGACATCTGAGGATTTGGAGTTATTTATAGTTGTTGGCCTGTTTCTATATTTCCATTTTTTGGATCCAATATTACTTTGAATGAGTGAATTGGTGTATTCATGTATTTTTTTTTTTTTTTTTTTTTTTTTACAGATATTTATACTTTTATTCAGTAAGGATGTATTAAAAAAAACATTAAAGGTGTTTTTAAATTATTACAAAAGATTTATATAAAAAAATGCCGCTCTTTTGAACTTTTTTCAACTTATTTATCAAAGTCTTTATCATAATTCTCACAACAATATTCAGCAAAACTGTTTTCAATATTGATTATAAGAAATAAATATTTCTTAAGCCCCAAATCAGCATATCAGAATGATTTCTGAATGATCATGCGACACTGACACAGAAAATTCAGGTTTTTCAAAATTACGCTAAAATAGAAAACAGTTATTTTGAATTGGAATATTTCACAATAGTTTTTTTTTACTGTATTTTAGATCAAATAAATGCAGCACTGTTGAGCATAAGAGACTGCAGTTTTGAACAACACTGTTTTCTATACGTTTACTAATTTGAATTCAAATGTTTTAAATGAACTGAGATTTTGGGTTTTGAAGTAAATCTGATTTTCTACAGTACAATTTTAAAAGGCATCCATTGGTGTAACGGCACTCTTTGTACTTGACATTCTTTTATACTGTGTTTGTATAAGTTGTGGATTTTCAAACTACTTTCATTTGTATCAGACATTTGGGAAATATTACAAGTTTTAATATTATATACTGTAAGTTTCAGACACAAAACTCTCATCTGCTCATTTCTCCTGTGTGCTTGAATGGTGGTTCATTTCAAAACCTTAAAAAAAAAAAAAAAAATTCCTTTTAAGTCAGTAAGGCAAGAATCATCCCTACAGCACATCCGGATCCATTTTTGCTTCTCATCCTGTCTAATGAGATGCCTCCATTTGGTTGGCCTTTGAACACACTATAGATGTATCCTTTAATGCCAATGATATCCCACAATTCGGTCTGTTTCAAGTCTTCTGAGTCCGTATACAATAGCTTTGAAAATTGAAGCATGAACGTTTGAATTTATATTTTTGCGTGAACTAGCCCAAACCTGCTATTGAGGACAATAAGTGCATTAGTTTAGAGTTTCAATAACATATATTAATGCCTACAGAGCATGATGAGGATGTTTTAGAGGAAGTGCTCGTGAGTATCATGGGACCTTCACAATGAATCTGATCATTAAAGAGACGCTGACCCGTGAATGAACCAAAGCAAGCGAGCCGCAGACATCTCTGTACAAAACGGCAAAAACAACTCTCATTAGACATAAGATGTCAGAAACCCAACAAACACATCTCTCTCATTCCTGTGTGTCTCTCCGTGCCCTTTATTCTGCTGAACACACACTCACACTCTCAGTAGAGAGCCAGGAAGCTTGTTGGGCTGTTGATTGCTCACACAGGGAGGTTTAATGGCAGAGCTGAATGACAGCTGAAACAGGAGTGTGTGTTTTGAGAGCTGGAGGACAGTAAAGTCGCGTCTAGCACACATACTGTCCTCTTACACTTGTCCTTCTTTAATCAGAGGACACAGCTGCAGCTGAATGAGCTGAAACTTTACTGTTTCATAATCTTTTCATTATTCTAAAAACCAACAAAACCTGGTAAACATTTAACATGCCCGTGTGTACAGGCTGTTCCAAATAGGGCCAGAAGCTAAGCTGTATTACACATATGATTCATGGATTAGGCAATCCCACAATGCATTTTTCATCACAACTTTTACACACTTCAAAGGGTGGATTCTGGAATCCACTGCCGCTTCAACATATATATATATATATATATATTTTGAGTGATTTATCACAAAAATTATCTGTCTGAATATGTTATTATTTAGAATGAGTAACTTTAACTTACGTAAAGCCTTTAATTTCCTTTTCATTTTCAAACACTAGAAAATAATGTTGAATATTGTCTGTACCTCTGACTGAGAGAGAAGAACAACTTATCAGTATGTTTTGGGAAAGTTTCCTGTTCAGTGCAGAGCTCAGATCAACTTCAGCCTTGAAGAAGCTGTGAATCATGTGTATCTTTGTATGTGCGCTCAGTGTTCTGTACAGGTCCGTTATGGGTACAACTGGGACTCGCCGACGCCTTGTCCTGACTTAACAGGACATTCTGTGCCTAAGTTCAGGGTCCGATCGTCAGCATCATGATGGAAGGAGATATGCTTCTGACTATCTGTCCATGTGTGGAAAAGTACCATTTTTGTCTAGTGTTCTTAACCAATCAGTATCTTAGTAATGACGTAGTTAGTGGACTCTGTTAGAGTATAATTGTTCTGGAAATGTGAATGAGGAGGAGACAGAGAGCGGCCTACGAACTCCTTGTGAGACTTGAAGCTGCTTCTGCTGATGAAACTGCAAATTATTCTTCAGTAAATAATCTTCCATTTATTTTTTTAAACTCTGACTCCGGGTCTTCATTTATCATATCTGGTCTTTTGGGTCTTTAACTGTAAAATCCCCTACAGACTTTATAATTTTTTTTTTTATTATTGTTTGTGTCTTGCTATTTTTTTCTTGCAATTCCAATCTTATAACGTGCAACTTTGTGTTCAATTGTGACTAATTTTCCCAGAATTACATAATTTATAACACAGTTCAGACTCTCAGAATTGCAAATATCTAACAAACAGTTCTGACTTTATTTCAAGTTGATTTTTTAGCTTATATCTCAAAATTTCAAGATGTAAAAACCAAATCTCAAGACATAAATACAGATTTCCAATGAATAAAGCCAAAACTCTGAGATTATGAGAAAAAATTATTGTAACTTTAATTCTTTCTTTTTAATAACTGGCTTCCATAAAAAGTAATTGCTTAGTTTAGTTTTGGTTAATATTTATTGATTTGGATGGATGGATGGATGGATGGATGGATGGATGGATGGATGGATGGATGGATGGATGGATGGATGGATGGATAGATAGATAGATAGATGTTGGGGTTATAATGTTGAGGAGCAGTTTTAAACAAAGGAAGGCAGAACAAAGGGGTTTTGGAACCAGGGTGGCAAAAACAGGATCTCTTCGACATGGCGACAATAAGCTACTAAAGCAGTTTTTCTTCGTCTTCTGTAGCGCAGCTCAACCAGGCCTCACCCCCCTTTTTTTGCATATTTTCCGTGCATACAGATTATTTAAATGATTGACACTGGAACTACACAAGATCCAGAAGAAGCGTGTTGTAGTCCCAAGTTTGTTGAAGTTCTTGAAAAGTGTTTTCTGTTAACGTGAATATCTCCATTTAGAGTGGACTTGGAGCTTTGTAATCTTGCAGATCTTTTTTATGCAACATTACACACTAACTAAAAGGGAAAAAGCATAATAGGACCCTTTAAAGCTGCTGCCTGTTTACCACTGACACAGACTTTAGTTGGGTGTAAGTTCTCACATTCGCTTGCCTAAAAATACTTACGCAATGTACAAACAGAGAACATGGGTTAGAATATGCCCTTATCTGCCATCTCCTGCTTCACACTGCACCAGTGAAAGATCTAACGAGCAGCACATTTCTGAGATTCTCATTTAAATTCAAATAAGCCCCAACAAACATGACTTTACCATTGTTCATCACCTTCACTGGATTCATCAGGGTAATAACAGGCTTCTAACAAACCATTAGCAACTTAATTAGCTGGAGTTCATTGAGAAGATAATTCAATGAGGGTGAAGGTCTGTAGAGGTCTGATCAGCTCCGCAAGCACATGCTAACACAGTCACTCAAATAAAGCCATGTATTTATTTATTACAAACACTACTGCATGTTATTGCAGCAGTTTTGGTTTGCCTTCTTTAAAAAAAAAAAAAAAAATTGTTTTTCCAATAAGTGCTCTTAACTTGTATCTTGCCAAAAATGGATGTGCATAATCGAAACTAGTGGGTAGGTTTCGAACAATTAATTTACCAAACAACGATCACTGTAAAGGAAGCATTTTATTTTATTTTATAAGCCAATTGTGCTGGTTTAGGGTCACCTGACACCAATCAGATGTTTCTCAGAGGACCTTTGCAAAAAACTAAAACCAAAAAACCAAAATGGGCATTCCTGTACCTCAAAGCAGTGAAATTTTAGTATTATTTATATACTATTAATATTTTGAATTAGTTGTTATTTGTATATTTACAGATTTCATTGGAGTTTAAGCTTTGTCATTTTAAATAGTTTTTGATTTGAATATTTCTATTTTATTTTAATTTTAGTTTTAGTCATTTTAGTACATATTTTATTTCAGTGAGTTGCCAAAGCAAATTTTTACAAAGCAAAGCAAAGTTTGACATTTAATATTTATATTTTATTTTATTTCAGTCTTCTATCAATTCTTCAAATCTTTCAACCGAAAAATGAAAGTTATGCAATTTATTACTCACCCTCATGTTGCTCCACACCCGTAAGACCTTATTTCATCTTCAGAACACAAATAAAGTTATTTGATGAAATCCGATGGCTCAGTGATGTTTCTATTGAACCTCTCAAGATCCAGAAAGCTACTAAAAACATTTCATGTGAGAACAGTAGCTCTATAACATAATATCATAAAGCAACGATAATACTTTTTGTGCAGCAGCAAAAAAAAAAGATTAACAATGTCTAGTAATGGTGATTTCAAAACACTGCTTCAAAGTTTTACGAATCTTTTGTTTCGAAGATCAAATATAGTATAAGGTCTTACGGGTGTGGAATGACATGAGGGTGACAGAATTTTCATTTTTGGGTGAACTAACCCTTTAACAACAACAACAAAAAAAGTTATAGATTTAGTTTCATTTACTAATAAAAACACTAACTCAGACAGTAGAGAATGGTATTAAAATCGGCATTAAATGGAAGTTGCAATAGTTTTTCCCCCTATTTTGACATATCCACCTGAAGCAGCTTTTCGAACCAGAAAAAATGTAAGGCGGGACTTGATATTGTCCATCAGGAATTGATCGGATGGTTTTCTATTGATCTGTGATCTCATGTGAGAGACAGGTTGTCCCGCCCTCGCACCAGTAAACACATCATCAGAGAAGAGGAGAGATGTTGCCAGAGGGAGGGAAAGTTTTTCTGATTAAAGATTATGAGGGCACATGAATTTAAAAAAAAAAAAAAAAAAAAAAAAAAAAAAAATATATATATATATATATATATATATATATATAAAGTCATGGGATTGATTCTCATTTTGGACTGAATTACTCATGTGCTGTTCGAAAAAAGATGTCTTTCAACAAAACACAGTAAACTATTTTTCTATTTTTTGTATTAATGATTTACCTTTTCACTGTAATTGTGCTGCTCCTCATGAAGATTAAATAAAGACCATTTAATAATTTATAGCAGTTATCAAATGAAATAAACAATTTAGCTATTATGTTTTTGGAAAGCTCCAGCTGTGTCAAATGTCAGAAATACAAAGCACTCCTGCTGTCGCTGTCGAACAGGAGCATTTATGCTGTCAGTGTGAACGAAGCAAATAGTCGACCATCCTGACCCATCCCTAGAGCCAAACTCACACTCAGATTTAACTCCAGAACAGCATCATTAACACTTCTTTTGTGCAGAATACTGATAGAGCATCAGAGTAGTGTTATGTCTCCCAGTTGCAAATTGGAGGGTGTTGTCAGAGGGCTAGTCATTTTTCTGGACTGCTAAAACTACGTGATTATGCTCCGTTGTGATATAGTGGTGTGTAAAACACATCGGGCTCATTAGCAGCTAATCTAAAGAACTTTTGCACTTTTTCGACAGTGCGGGAAGCAGTGTAGGGGAATGATTAAACCAAAGTTGTAACATTTTTCAGTAGCATGTTTTCAAATTATCATTATTGTGTAGCATGACAAATGCTACATCACTGGTTTTAAAAATCTTAGCAGATTTTTTATGTAGCGTTGGAAAATTCATTAGAGTGTTTTTTGATTTTTTCGCATCATATTTAGTTAAATGCGGCTGTTTATCTTGTTATCAAATCACTATAAATAATGGTGTTTTATAGTCTTATTAGAGGTGTACTTATATACAGTGTTGGGGCAAGTTATTTTTAAAAGTAATACATTACAGTATTGCATTACTCCGTAAAGAAGTAATTAATTGTGTAAATCAGTTACTTTTTATGAAAAGTAATGTGTTGTGTTACTTTTTCCTCACCTTGCTTATTTATTTTTTAATATCAACAAAAAAAGTTATATTTGTGGCAAATGTTAAGGCCCTTTCACATCAAAAGTGAAATGAATAAGCTGCATGCTGAAGGAAATGCATATTTACGCCTGTAGAGGGCGCAGCTCAAACAAACATTACATGCGTTACAATGTTGTGTTACGCCCTAAAAAAGTAACTAATTGCATTACTTAGTTACTTTTTATGAAAAATAATGCATTGCGTTACTTTTGGGCTGAGGTTGCTAGTTTATTTTTGTAATAACAACAACAACAACAAAAAAAAACTATTTTTGGCAAATGAAGGCCCAAGAGAGAAATGAATACACCTCAGAGTGAAGGAAATGCATATTTACGCATGTACAGTAGAGAGCGCAGCTCAAACAAACCTTTCAGCAAAGTCACATGAACCATTGAAATTTACACTTGTGACGTAACAAAGCCTAGTTTACTTAAGCCATGTGACTTTGACATTTTTTTTTGGCAATTTGAAATTTGATACACGGTCCAAAGCACTGATTCGAAACAAAAGATTCATAAAGCTTCAATAAATGTGAAAAAGTACATTACTTATTTGAAAAAGTAACAGGTTTTTTGTTGTACTAGTTACTTGAAAAAGTAATCCAGTTACGTAACTCAAGTTACTTGTAATGCGTTACCCCCAACACTGGTCAGCAGCATAGACAATAAAGTGAGATTAAATTCATAAAGCATATTTGTGTAACTTAATATAGTTAATTATTCCAGGCTTGGTTAAATTCTGAGATTGCATTTCACTGTTTTTATTCTTTTTGAGAAATACTGAATGTTTTGTGCAAGTGAGATGTTCACATTTATTCTAGAACTACAATAACCATCATGTTCACACCTCTGCACTTTATTTCTCTCAATATGGGGACAGGAGAGTCAGTCAATACATGTGAAAAAGTTACTTAGATACTTTGTTGTAAATTGAAAAAGTAATGTGTTATTTAACTAGTTACTTGAAAAGTAATCTGATTATGTAACTCCAGTTACTTGTAATGCATTGCCCCCAACACTGCTTATATCCTACCATCCAAAAGCATTTACAAAAATATAGTAAAAACAGTCAAATTGTGAAATATTATTAAAATGAAAATAAAAATGTTTCATTTCATTATGTTTCAAAATTTAATTTATTTATGTGACGGCAAAGCTGAATTTTCAGCATGATCCTTCAAAAACATTCTAATATGCTGATTTGGTGCTCAAGAAACATTTCTGATTATTATCAACATTGAAAACAGTATTTTTGTGTAAACCATACATTTTTTCAGGAATCTCTGATGAACAGAGGTTCAAAAGAACAGCATTCATTTGAAATAGAACTCGTAACATTATAAATGTCTTTACTATCTCGTTTGACCAATTTAATGTCTCATTGCTAAATAAAAGCATTAAGACATGTTGTTAAGAAAAGGAGTGTATACGAAACACCGAAACTCATGGAAAGAGAACAGAGTTTCCTGTCTCATTGCAAACAATATCACTCAGTTTAGTAGCTCACTTCAGCAGGGGGCAGTAGAGAGCCTTAGTAAGAGATTGCAGTCTAAAACGCTGTAATGACACTTCGGGATACGACTGCACACAAAATGCACACACACTTTAATCAGATTAATGATCTGGGGATGGCGGGGTACATGGGTAACTGATGAAACTAGTTATCAGAAAAACAAGAGGCTGCATATCCTCAAAACCAGCCCCTGAGATTACTGAATAATGGGATGCAAGTCAGATGACAAAAAAAGATGATCTTAAAGTACATTAATCTTTAATAAAAGTTATTTTATTTCAGCTATGGGCATTGCAGACTGTTCCATCCAAAACACATGGTCATTTGAGGACACTGTCAATTTCAAATAACATTTGCACCTTTCTAAGCGTAACTTTAGGGCAGAGTTTGCACCTCTTCCTTTGTTTAGGGCTTCCGGAGACTTTTCCTGTAGCCTTTCTCTACTCATATATACTGCATCTGAAACAACATATTGTCTGACTAGATGAATGAGCAGTATTATTAAAGTATCATTATAACACAGTTCGTAAATATGGGAAGGAGGAGGCGGGAACCGGCGAACGTTCAAGATAATTTTAATAATAAAATAACCAAACAATAAAACGAAAACAAAACAAAATGAAATAAACACAAACTAAATAAACCACAACATAAAATCCAGGCCTGCTCCTCTCTCGTCCTTCACTGTCGTCGCTCCTCTTTTATGCTTCCGGAGCTCATCCGTTAGAGACACGAGACCGGTGCAGCGCGCAGCTGACGCTCATTATCACTCGCATCACCGGCCTCGCGCCGTTCCCTCACGGCTTTCGCCCGCCCTGCTCGTCACAATCATAAAGCTTGAATGTGAGTATGAATGCAGTCCTACATCCGCCGTCATGTCGGCGTTGTCGTGAGCTATAGAGTGAGTTGTGTCATTTCCCTGCCGTTCACAACTCCTCCCCCATTATCTACAGAAAGTAAAGTGTTCATTGGACATGAACTTCAGAATCATGTTCGAAGTAATAGGTCCTTCTGGTGCTTTTTTGCCCATTGATTTTTGCATATTATGAATTCAGACACACTACTCATACTACTCACAGCATAGTAGTTGATTTTTAAATAATCCATAAACTTCCATAAAATCCATATATAAAGAAAACAAATATATTATTTATGAAAATGCATTCAAAAATACTGTTGAGTCAAAATTCCATTGAAAATGAATACAATAGATCAATGATGCATTTGATGCATTCTAGGGGTTAACATACACGTCCAATGCCATAGAGTGATATAGCCATTTTCAATTAATTCTTTATGGGAGCTGAATGGCAGGCTTGTATAAGGGATTGTGGGATTGAGCAGAGCAAGTGGTGAGAGCGTCAAAAAGTCAGAGACAGCTGAACTTCATGTAAATGAAAGCCGAAAAGTGCTGGGCGGCAGCATCTCGCTGTGAGGTGTAGGGAGGTCTGTCATAAGCTTTCAAAATCTGTCAGCCAGTTTCTGTCTGCCAGTTTCAGTGCTTAAAAATCACATCATTAGGGAAAGTGACCCAATTAAGCCCAGTTAAATCCTAACATTTTCATTTTCTGACAGATATCTGAAAACTTTTTCAATAAGGTAAATATTAAATGGAGGCTGAATCATCTAAATACACGTTTTGTCCTGAGATGACAAAATTAAGTTTTTGTGTTTAAAATGAACACACAATGGGCTTATTAAGGACAACACGTTGTCATTGAAGCAGCTCCTGCAAAACCCACTTTAGAAAATCAATTTAAATACTGGATTATAAATACAAAAAGACGGTTTCATTTTGTGTGGTTGGCAACAGTTTTTATAAATGTTCAATGTCGTGCACAAGCTGCAGATACTTAAAAAAATACATCCTTTCAAATACAGAAGATTTGTTAAAAAATAATAAGAAAAACCTCAAGTTCTCTTCCTGTGTGTTCGTTTAGAGATGATCTTATAATTGAGGGTCCGTGGCTCTAACATTGCAGAAGCCGTAACTTGAATAACGTGTGCCTTCGTAACCAATCACATCACAACCTTGATGTCATTGAATTTCGTTCAAATTTCGTTCAGAGTGTGATAGTCAATCACTTTTTGCGAATAGCATAGAAATGAATGAGAAATGCTGTAAACTGAATCATAACCGTCGCACAATTGTCCGAAACTTCTCTTATCGGAAACGAATGTTTATAAGCAAACATGTTGAAGATAGCCAATGGGTTATCAAATCATTAAATGATAAGCCGTTTGCCCATGAAAGCGGTTTATTCAGCATAGTGAAGCCTGTACTCCACTGACATCCAACCAACAACCTCTGGTCTATTCCATGTGTACCACAGCATAAGCAGGTGATTTACTTTTTTTCTTTTTTTGCTAACCTTTGCAGGCTTTGGTTTGCTACTGTTTGCCTTTGTCTCCATATTTCCTTGGTTAGTTACCATGACGACCAATCACCTTAACCTGTTTATTGTTAGTCTCATGGTACCCAGTGTATTTATACCCTCATGTTTCAGTTTGTCGGTCGTTGTCTTTGCACATCATTGTAAAGCTGTCTCCTGTGTTCTCTATGTCATCATGGTTGGATAATTGCTATCGGCTGTTTGGATTATCTGGGTATTTGTAGAATAAAGACTGTCTGCTAAAAGATCCTCACCTTTCTTCGTCCCTGTTGCACATGTTTTAATTTGATGTACATGGCAGTTTGTTCTGGTTTCTCAATTCTAATTGGCTAGAGGCTTTTCCAGCCGTATGTTATTCTGCCAGGATCACCACGGGAACTGTTTCGCCATTTTTATCTTTCTGCTTGCAGCATCACAGCAAGTGTCATGGTGACAGGCAAACCCATTATCATTTTACAAATTCTACTGTTGTTGTGTCACCGAATGTAGTTATTTAGACTATACTACATATATATACATAGTGCCTATTTGACAATTTGTTTAAACTTTTTCAGAGATGTCATCTCCAGGCCATCAGCGGCTGTTCGGCACTCGCGTACCCACCGAGAACAGCTTTATCTCAGCCAGTCCTATGGGAATTTGGTTGTTAAATTCTTTTAGAAATCAAAACTTAAACTGATCAGTGGATTTGGGTCATACTTTATATTAGGTGTGACACAAAAATGATATGCACAATGTATTTAAAACTGTAAAAACTTGTTTTGTAAACATGTACACAATAAGTGCATTGTACCAAATGATTAATTTACATAAATATTAGTACATAGACACTTAATAAAAAGTGGGACCACAAAAGTGCATTTACAGTGAATTATTTCTCTATTGTTCTCCAATGGGGGCCCTTCTGAATCATAAAATGGCAAACTCGACGTCCTATGATGTTGCGAACATGCAGAAGTGAATATCTTAAGACAGCATGAAGTTTTCCTTACTGTGAGTTTCTTGCAGGGTTCATTTCATGATCTTTATTAGAGCAGACGTGGTCTGCCGTGGCAAGAACTACATGCGGTTCACTGATTATCCGGGGGTAATTAAAACTCAGCATTGATTATGCAGACTGATTGAGGTAATTAATATCCTCTCGGCAAAGTGATGAACTACTCTAAGAAAGCATACTTACTCACAACAATACAACAATCTACATTCTTGATCTCCAAATTACAGAGTGGAGATTGTGTAGGGGTGAGGTTGATTAGAGCACTTTCCTCATAATAACTTTCAGCCACTTTCAAATTACATTAAGTAAATGAACACTGTGGATCGTTCAACTTAAATGCAACTCCATACAGCTGAAGGAATTAAACTGCTCTTGTAATGATGGATATTCGTTGTTTTAGCCTTTTTCGGGTTGGCATGGGTAATCTGAATTAACATACATTAACCTTTCTATAAGCACACCAGAGATCCATAGCAGGCATAAACTCCAATGCCAATGAACGCACAGCCACCTGTTCTCCTCAGCACGCAGAACAGACTCTGAATTTATATTGAATTGCCCCAAAGCTTGATGATTCACTAACCTTTTAGGAAAACTGAGGATGAGCTCAATGGTTGTAAGCCATTCACATGAACAATCACTGCACATAAACCAATGGACAGAAAGTTAAGGACAGTTCAGGGAGGCGTCCACGGGGCAGATGTAGACATGAAATTCTTGTCTTAAAGTACCCCTGTGCTTTTTTTGGATATGATGAACAGACTTAATTTAGGCTTGGTGAACTATCCCTTTCAGTGGTTATATAAATAAATAGTGTACATCTTTTTCACAAGGAATATGGGTACAATCAAATATTGGTTGTGGATTTAAAAAATACTCATTAAGAACATGATGGAGTCTTCTTTTCTGTACTGTATTCAATAAATGATTTATATGAAACATTATGTGAAGAAAAAACATGACTTTGGCCTCTTTCAGATGTGAAGTATATTCGAAATGTCAAAGAATGACATTCATGCTCGGGGTTCACCCACAACCTTTTTCAAGCAGAATGGTTCAGGTTCTGGAGGCAAAGCCTGTTCTCGGCCAGGCGAACCGGCTGCGTGTTTCTGCAGACTTGAGGAATGACGATAACACTGTTACATGCTGTTTACCTGACTATAACCAGTCTGAATTCAAACGTTCACAACTTACACAAACTCCTGTCCTTTTTGGAGATATATTGAAAATGAAACCATTAACTAACTCGTGCTCAGTATTACATACATTTATATATATTTACAGATCTAAAGAGCAGTGTTTTGCAACGTTATTACATTGCTCAACGAGACTGCCATAGACAGTGACAGCTTTTCTCCGCCACCGGCTCCCCAGCCCCATTCGAGACCAGCAAGTCTTTAGGGCTGGAGTTGAACTGGACAGAATGGTTCGACGACAGACACAGGCCAGGAACCAGCACCAGAACTGTATCAGTGACCTGTAGGCTATTTAGGGTTGCCAAGCAACTTGGCACATTGATGTAGAATTCAAATGGAATCACAGCTGTGTGATTACTGGCTGTTTTACACTGGATATAAATAGGGATCATCCAATCAGAATAAGTTAAAACTATATTTTAATGAATGCATGTCCTGCAAAATAACATGTAAAAACTAAAGCGTGGAAAAACGGTAGATAAATAATAGAGATAAATCATACATATTATAAACCGAAGCAGAGCGATTGAGAGAATCAGAAATAGGCCAGGATGAGTCTTTGCTCTCTTTAATGCATTCAACTCTTTCAATAAATAATACGTGTCAATTTCGAGACCTTCGGTGTCTCATAATCTCATGGCAAGGGCCAGTCGCTGCAATATGAGCTCAGATTAAAGTTTAAACTCACATCACACGCAACCACAGAGTCCTGTCAAAGGTAGTGGTGCATTCTGGGCTATTGATTGTTCTTTCTTTGACAATGCACAGACAATCATCTATCATCAGGCCTGGGAAATTTAAAGTTGTTGCGTTATTATATTATAGACAGAAGTCAGCAGGAATTTTGTTGTTTCTGTTTACTTTGTGATTATGCTTTACGTTGACCATTTGCCGGTTCCCACCCCCTTCTTCCCTAAACTTTGCGACATTTGGTGCTAAAACCTGGAGGAACACACGTCAAGAGTCCTCACTGCTGAGGGGAATCAGGGTGACCAGGAGCTTTTTTTTTTATAGAAATAAAAACCATTTAATTCAGTTGGATAACGGTTGCTTCAATTGTAAACTATTGTAAACGTCTGCTCTGCTCATCCAGCACAAGTCTCACACAGTGCAGCAGGAGTCACGTGACGAGAGTAAAGCGAGATGACTGACAAGACCATGGCAGAGGATTCGTCGTGCAACAGAGCCTAAAAGCATCTGCTAAATGTATTATCATGTAGAATGCAGTCTCAGCACAGCCACTCCCTATACACAGAAAATGCGAGCTCTCTGATGCGTGGAAATTAGGCTAAATACAATATCCTGTCACCCAATATCAAACCTATCGTAGGTTGGGATGTGTAGTTGTAACCATCAAAGAGGCTAAGTTCACCTTAGTTCTCAAGGCTCAATAATAAGGATTTTTCTGCTGGCCAGCACATGTCCTGACAAAGCCTCATCTAGAGAATCACATTTAGTTTTGCAAGGCATTAAAACAAATGTACATGCTTTATACAAATCTTCCATACCTTCATAAAGCCAGTCGCTTAGGCCGTTGAAAATCACGCTCTCTTTCCCAGTAGAAACAAGACGGATGGATCTGTTCTCCACAGTGGCCCGGTAGTAGATGTTATTCTCAAATATAAAAATCTAGAGAAATGGATAGAAACAAACATTGCAATCAAAATTTGATGGATAGGCCGAGAGGGCTTTACTTGTGATGACATTTACAGTGTGCATGGAGAACTTTGAAGGGGTTATAGTTTTTACTATTACATTTTTTCCCCCTGATAGTAAGGGTTTTACACCCTTTCTCTGTTCCTTTTTTAATTTTGTTTGTTTTGTTGCTGTGATTTTAACAAATGCCCGCTTCACAGGTGTAACACTTTTTTCCTCCTTACACACAGGCTGCCTGTTTTTGCTGTTGTTAAATATAGTCGCAAATGAAGTGTGCCACTCAATCTGTTAAGACCAGACTGAAACAATAAAGGTATCCTGTTCAAAATCTCATTCTAACATCCCAATTCTTCACAAGGATCCACAGGGCAACAGGTTTGGTGAACATTTGCACGAGTACTTATGTTTTTTGTGACTAATCTTATTTAATCTTGCTTTCAACTTGACTTGGCAGGCCAAGTTTCTGATAATCTAACAGGATTTTTATGTACGTCACAAAGGCAAAGTTTCTGCATTTTAGCCTCAATAAATAGTATTTTCTGGACAGGGGAGGTTTTCAGTTTTAAAAGTTATTGTATGTTTTCATAGTACAGTTAGACTAAGAGAACTCATGCAGATTCAAAGGCATTTTTTTTTATGTAACTTGCATTCAGAAGAGTCACCTGCTGGCTCCATTTATGAATCGACCTCCAAAGCACCATATTTAAAATAACCTCTGCACTCAGAAATGAAAAGAAACACACTCTGTGCTTAAGATCACTGAAGAAGGTCCTGAGGGAAGATAACAGGACATTTTGACTTTCAACAGGAAAACCTTCCAGAAGAGAACACTCCTTGAGCAGATCAAAACCAAGAGCTTTCAAACATGTTTAAGATTTTTGAACCGCAGATATAATGATCATAATGAATGTATAGTTTCAAGTGATTCAATGTATTTTAACCAAATTAAAATTGATGAAAAATCTAAAGAATGATCTGAACGAAATCTCATTTTACATGAACTCACAGCAATAGTTTTATATATTTTTTACTTAATTATGCAAAGCAACTTTTTATAGTATATCTCTTTATACTAAACTTTTCAAACGGGAATAGTTTTCCTTGAAAAGGTCAGGTAAATTTGTGTTTCAGACATACTTTGCAATTTCAATCTTTCCTGAATCGAACATGTCAATGTTTAGCTTGCACAACCTCTGTCAAAATTAAAGAGCAAATTGCCCATTGTTTTTCATCTAACCCGACAGTCCTATGAGAAATCTATATTCCCATATATAGGAATGTCTGTGATTGCAGTATTGTATTTTTTTCCCCCAGCTTCTCATTTACTTTGACCTTCATCGAATACTGTAATTAAAGCTAATTTTCTTGTTGTGCTTCCAAGTGCAACTTGCAATGTTATGGCCAAAATATCAGTTAGTGATTCCAGTACTGCAGTTAATTCATTATTTTAATGCCTTAATGATACAATATATACACTACCGGTCAAAAGTTTTAGAACGCCCCCATTTGTCTGGTTTTTATTGAAATTTACGCAGTTTAATGTCTCAATGTACTCTGAAATTAAAGCATAGAACAAATAAACAATTGGAGATAAAAAAGAAATTATGGAATCGCTTTGTTTAACAAAATTTAATCTAAATTTTTGACTCATCAAAGTAGCCACCTTTTGCAGATATAACAGCCGAACACACTCGTGGCATTCTTTCTACAATGGAAATCAAATATTGTTAGGAAAGTTCTTCCCAACACTGTTGCAGAAGTTCCCACAAATGTGTTGCACTTGTAGGTTGCTTTGCTTTCACCCTTCTGTCCAGTTCATCCCAAACCAGCTCAATGGGGTGCTGGCCATTCCATGATTTGAAGCCTACCGTCTTGTTCTTTTCTTCTGAGGTAGTTCTGACATAACCTGGAGGTATGTTTTGGGTCATTATCTTGCTGTAGGATGAACCCCTGACCAACTAGGTGTATACCAGAGGGTATTGCATGGCGCTGCAAAATGCTGTGGTAGCAGTTTTGGTTCAGGGTGCCACTCACTCTGTGCAAGTCGCCGACTCTGGATCCAGCAAAAGAGCCCCAGACCGTCACGCTTCCTCCTCCATGTTTGACAGTTGGTGTCACACACCGAGGAACCATCCTTTCGCCTACTTGATGGCGTACAAAAACCCTGCGTGATGAACCGAAGATTTCAAATTTCGATTCATCAGTCCATAACACCTTCTTCCAGTCTTCAGTAGTCCACTGGCGGTGCTTCATGGCCCAGGCAAGCCTCTTTTTCTTATTTTGCCATCTTAGCAATGGCTTTCTTACTGCCACTCGACCTGTCAAACCTGCAGTTTTAAGTCTTCCCTTCACAGTTTAAACTGAGACTTGCTTACTTCGACCAGTGTTAAGCTGCGCTTGAAGCTGTTGTCCTGTGAGCCGCCTATCACGCAAGCCGTTGACTCTCAGAAACTTGTCTTCTGATTCTGTTGTGGCTTTGGGTCTGCCAGACCTCTTCCTGTCAAGAGTTTCCTCCAGTTTCCAAATGCCTTTTGATGGTATTGGAAACTGTACTCACTGACACCTTGGCTTTCTTTGCAATTTCTCTAAAGGAAAGACCTACACTTTTAAGGGTTATAATGGTCTGTCTGTCTTCCTTTGTTAATTGCCTTTTTCTCGCTATTACGAGAGCAATATACTACTACCTGCGTACAATACTGTCCAAATAATGCTTAAGAGGGTGTAGTAACACAGTCTGTTCCAACACTGCTTTTATACAGACAGAGGGTTTGTAAGTAATCAACAAAAGTTGGGACACCTGTAGGAATTGTTAGCATCAACTTTCAAGGCTTAATTTACATCCATTGCTGCAGAACAGCTGTAAGTTGTTAACCCATTACTTGTTCCCTGAAAAAGGCCTTTTTGTATAATTCTGAAATGTACATTATTTTTCAGTTTTTAGTAACCTAAACGTTTTTTTTTTTTAACCTCTGGCAGTTTACCACTTACCTTTGTACCATTTCAGGTTATTCACTGGACTTGAACTGCTTAAATTTCAATAAAAACTGGAAAAAATTGGGGTGTTCTAAAATTTTTGACCGGTAGTGTATATATATATATATATATATATATATATATATATATATATATATATATATACAGTACTGTGCAAAAGTTTTAGGCAGGTGTGAAAAAATGCTGTAAAGTAAGAATGCTTTCAAAAATAGACATGTTAATAGTTTATATTTATCAATTAACAAAATGCAAAGTGAGTGAACAGAAGAAAAATCTACATCAAATCAATATTTGGTGTGACCACCCTTTGCCTTCAAAACAGCATCAATTCTTCTAGGTACACTTGCACACAGTTTTTGAAGGAACTCGGCAGGTAGGTTGGCCCAAACATCTTGGAGAACTAACCACAGTTCCTCTGTGGATTTAGGCAGCCTCAGTTGCTTCTCTCTCTTCATGTAATCCCAGACAGACTCGATGATGTTGAGATCAGGGCTCTGTGGGGGCCATACCATCACTTCCAGGACTCCTTGTTCTTCTTTACACTGAAGATAGTTCTTAATGACTTTCGCTGTATGTTTGGGGTCGTTGTCATGCTGCAGAATAAATTTGGGGCCAATCAGATGCCTCCCTGATGGTATTGCATGATGGATAAGTATCTGCCTGTACTTCTCAGCATTGAGGATACCATTAATTCTGACCAAATCCCCAACTCCATTTGCAGAAATGCAGCCCCAAACTTGCAAGGAACCTCCACCATGCTTCACTGTTGCCTGCAGACACTCATTCGTGTACCGCTCTCCAGCCCTTCGGCGAACAAACTGCCTTCTGCTACAGCCAAATATTTCAAATTTTGACTCATCAGTCCAGAGCACCTGCTGCCATTTTTCTGCACCCCAGTTCCTGTGTTTTCGTGCATAGTTGAGTCGCTTGGCCTTGTTTCCACGTCGGAGGTATGGCTTTTTGGCCGCAAGTCTTCCATGAAGGCCACTTCTGACCAGACTTCTCCGGACAGTAGATGGGTGTACCAGGGTCCCACTGTTTTCTGCCAATTGTGAGCTAATGGCACTGCTCGACATCTTCCGATTGCGAAGGGAAGTAAGCATGATGTGTCTTTCATCTGCTGCAGTAAGTTTCCTTGGCCGACCACTGCGTCTACGGTCCTCAACGTTGCCTGTTTCTTTGTGCTTCTTCAAAAGAGCTTGGACAGCACATCTGGAAACCCCTGTCTGCCTTGAAATTTCTGCCTGGGAGAGACCTTGCTGATGCAGTATAACTACCTTGTGTCTTGTTGCTGTGCTCAGTCTTGCCATGGTGTATGACTTTTGACAGTAAACTGTCTTCAGCAACCTCACCTTGTTAGCTGAGTTTGGCTGTTCCTCACACAGTTTTATTCCTCCTACACAGCTGTTTCTGTTTCAGTTAATGATTGTGTTTCAACCTACATATTGAATTGATGATCATTAGCAGCTGTTTGGTATAATTGTTTAATCATACACCTAACTATATGCCTACAAAATCCCTGACTTTGTGCAAGTGTACCTTGAAGAATTGATGCTGTTTTGAAGGTAAAGGGTGGTCACACCAAATATGGATTTGATTTAGATTTTTCTTCTGTTCACTCACTTTGCATTTTGTTAATTGATAAATATAATCTATTACCAAGTTTATTTTTGAAAGCATTCTTACTTTACAGCATTTTTTCACACCTGCCTAAAACTTTTGCACAGTACTGTATATATATATAATATATCATACATTAAGTTTAGTTTATTTCAGTGGGTTTCATTTTGCATCAAAGCCTTCATTTTGGGACTGCAGCTATTAATACACTACAAAGAAAGATTTGGAAGGCTGTTCCACAGCACTCAAAACCCAAATAAAAGACATTTATTTGTGGTTAATCTGACCTCTAATGCCAGTTAACAATAACCACAGACATGAAGACTTTTAATGCCTTCTAGCAATGCTTTACACCTTATTAAATTTATTAAGGAAAATCTGGCACCCAGATCAGGTCAATACTCTTGAATTTATTACACTGCCATCAGTATGGGTTGTAGACCGTTGGCTGTAGAGAGGGGTCTAGGTCCTATAAAATTTTTAGGTGATATGAATCCATTTTTTTTCTATCATGTTTGCAAAAATATATACTGTTGCAAGCTGACCCAACTCAAATCAATGGAACCATAGAGTCCTTGTGGCCCAATTTCATCATGCACATCTTGATGCTGTTTTTATGTGATGTTTTACTGGGAGTTCGTGTACTGCACTGAATGTGAGAGGTGTTGATAACATACCAGAAAGACTATTGACAGTGGACTAGCTCAGGAGAAGCATTGATTTGTAATCTCTCTTAAACACACCACAGCCACTTCAGCACTGGATGACACATGATGATTTATTCAGGCATGTTTGAGGAGCAGTAAACAAAGAAAAATCTGAGTATCTACATACACGAATGAAATTTAAGACTTTACTTTTTAAGTACATTTTAAATCATTATAGCTTGATAATCTTTTTCGTGCTTTTAAGTACTTTATTATAATTTTAACTGTAATGTGTAATTCAATATAACATTTACAGTTGATATATTTCATGTGCTAAATTGCATTTATTATATATTATAATATTATATTTATTTTATGTGCTAAATTGCAACTTCACCGTTACAAATGTGTAATTACAAATATATTTAAATGCATGACATAAAAGATTCAATACAACATTAGATCATTTTAGTTTACCAAGTGCTTGTCAGTACATTATGAAGTTCACTTAAACCATTATTGAAAGATAGTTTTTTTTTTATTTCTCAAGTTGAACTGAACACTTCCAGGCCTCAGCTTCAACTAGTGTTTGATGGTGGGTCAAAGTAGCCATTGTTAGCGGGCAGCCACAGGCTGGCATTGTGCAAATTTGTTACGTGGATATGTCACATGAAGTGAGACTAGAATTGCAGACGACTAGTTTCAGCAGTTCAGAATCGATTCTTTCATTTAGGAAACAATAACTTTATTTGTCATACACTCTGCAGATCTTTTACATTAATATTCGAAAAAGCATAGCACTTTAAAATGTCGTTTTTATGTGAAGAGGTCAAACTATGCAACCACTGTTCATCTATCTGGCTGAAACATGTCTAAAAATATACACTGCTTGAAATATAATGCCGGTTTTAATGTTGGTTGCGAAATACTATAAAGTGGAGCTGTATGAGAGTATGAAAGTCTCATGGTAACTTTAAAAATAATAACAGGGACGCAGTGTGAATATTATAAAAGCAAGCAATCTCCATAAACATCTGTGATTCAAACACATTTTCATTTCCGCAGAAATGTTTCTCCATCGAATGGAAAGAAATGGCTTTTAGAAATTGACAATAAAAACCACAGCAAACTGAAGAAATCAGAAAAAAAATCTTCTGCCGGGTCAATGAAAACGTGCAGCCCATGAATATATGATGAGCTGACTTAATTTCAGTTCAAGGCGTTCTGAACTGACAGGTCATCTGTACTGGAAAAAAAAAAAAAAAAAAAAAAAAAAATCACAAAACATGAGCCTTCATAAACAGAATACAGTTTGTGTTTGAGGTGAGAGTTTGATGCTCTGTATGTTTAAATTTGCATGTGGAGACACGTAATGCGTGCACACATCTAGGACACAGCATTGAATGACTGAATGCCCTAATTATTTAGTTTCACACACTCATAAAGTCTCTGAGATGAGTCGAGCTGGTGAGCTCTCCTACATGTAGAATCATAAATTCAGTCTATTGTGTGTCTGTGTGTGCCATAAACCACTGAGATTATTTCTAGAGGAAGAGAGGAGGAGGTAGTCTTGAGATTCACTTCTGCTGTTGGATTTAGCCCCTTTTCAAGGATCTAATGTGATAGAAGTGGCTGCAGACTGAGGTTGTCAAGAGGGGGCGGTTCTATAATTTTATCCTCAGGATAAAATCCTCCATTGCCTCTTTAAATCTGCACCAATATAGCCTAATAGTACTTAAATTGGTACCAAGTCAATACAAACATGTTTTAAACGATATATTGATACCACTCTTTTAGCTGTTCAAATCAGTACACGTATTTTCTTAACTCTTTCCCCGCCATTGATGGGATTTTATGGGGTTAGGGTTAGGTTATAGGGACAAAAACGAATCTGTCACCCCTCCCCCAATATCTTGAGTTCTTTATGTCCTAGAGAGCTGAAATTTGGTCTAAATACTAATTAGGGGACGGGGAGACGATTGCACATGGTTTGGGAGCTGTAGCGCCACCAGGTGTCGAGATATGGTATTGTCACCCCCCCATTTTTGATTTAATGGGTTAGGGTTGTGTTAGGGTTAGGGTTAGGGTTAGGAATTTAGAATTAGCAACGCCTCCCCCTGAGTAGATCGTTTCCGGACCGCCCAGTTTGGTTTATGGAGAACGCAGAAAATGCACAAGCCGGCGCATGTTTTTTGGAAGGATCAGTTGGCTTCCCTTACCATCTCAACCATTCTTATTTTATTCCCTATGGATTCCAGTCCAAACCCAGTTCCTCCCCGTCCTTGACCAACTCAGATCCCATTTTGTCAGTCAATAGTTCAGACTGGGCCCACAATTCTTAGCAGCTTTGTCGTATAGGGAATAGGGAATAGGCGAATCGAGTAATCCCGATAATCCCGGTCCAGCATCCCACTCCCTCAATCATGCCGATACCTCTATATATTTCCTAGGGTAATCCATCCCAAAGCTGTTCTACTTTTAAACTCCTGTAAGAGGTAGGTCTTAATTATTGTTGTGTACTATGCCCATTTTCATCAACCAAGTCTATTGAATTTTATAGAAATATAATTTGATATTTTTATTATCATTTCATCATTTTTTTTATTATTGTCTCTATAAAAAAGCCCCTCCTGCCCGCTGCTCACTGATAAATTTAGATTTAGTTTATGGCTTTCCGCGTTTTCACTGCAATAGGAGGCGCTATTATGCGTCTTCTGAATGAGTATTTTCGGATCAAAACAGGAAAAAGGAGCAGAAACAAGCGATAAAAGCATTGCTTGTTGTAATCTTTGAAAAAAAAAAAATCTGATTTAGCAATCAATTTGCTGCGTCATTCAGAAAATGTACAAATTTAGTACAAATACACTGTTGTTTGGAGTCTGTGAAATTTTTATCCAGCAAGGATGCATTGAACTGATGAAAAGTAATGTTACAAAAGATTTCGGTTTCAAATAAATGTAGTTGTTTTTTGTATTTCGGTGTCCACAAAAATACCAAGCAGCACAGCATTGATATTCGATTCAATTTCACTTTTATTGTTGAGATTTCTGGAATGTTTCTTGAGCAGCAAATCAGCAAGATTTCTGATGGATCACGTGACGCCGCAAACTGGAGTAATGATGTTGAAAAGTCAGCTTTGCCATCAAACTCAACCACAAACCTTTCAACAGTAGTTTATATGTTGGTCAATATTGTTGTTTGATTAATATTCTCACCATAATAGACAGCAGCAGGTCTATCATGCTGCATTTACACAATGACATTTTGACATAAATCTAATTTGTTTTCATACTGCATGTTTACTCTGACTGAAAATGAACTGAGATTGTTTACGCTAACAATAATACCTTGCCAAGACAAGAAATTACCCAAGAAGTACATCTGAATGTTTACAAGTGCAGGTGCATTACCGTGAGGCGTAGCAGTTCTTCTCAGAGCACATATGCAAATTCACATGTGAGCGCTCAACTGCAGCTGCCTGTCAGTCGAGTTTCAAATTGAGTTGGCACTAATATTGATACCGACTTTAGATAAAGATGGTATTATAATGAATGGGAATTAATAAACAAAAGTCATTGTGTCACTGCAGCTGCCTTTAGAAGCTTTGGTTGCTGTAGAAAGAGTCGATGTTCAGAGACACACGTGACTGCATATGCGCATTGGCTGGTCTAGCCTGAAAAAAACATAGTTAACCAATTCAGTAAAAGTCCCTTTAAGACAAGTAATTTCTCGCAGTGGCTGTCTTTGAAACACCTCTCACCTATTTCGGTTATCAAAGCTTTTCAACAAGCTTACACTTAAATTTCCTTTCTGAAATCACTAATGAAATCTGACAACAACTGTCTCATATATTTAGTGTCTAAACACACAAATTTTGAGAAAAAATGCCATGTTCTCTTTCTATATACTGTGACAAATTGCTATAAATCTAATGGGACACTTTATGCAATTTTACAGTAAAATATATTTATACATTTTTGGTAGTGAAAAAGAAAATCTTGTGAAAATTAACAGTGAAAAACCACAAGTTAACATTCTCAGAATTCTGTGTGAAAACTTACATTTGATGGTTTTAAAATATTTATGTTATCTTGTAACTATGTAGTAACTATGTATCTTGTCAGTTATGAACATTAGGGTTTTATAGTAATTTGGTAACACTTTACAATAGGGTTCATTAGTTAAGATTAGTTAACAACATTAGTTGACATGAACTAGTAATGAACTGCACTTACTGTTAATTTCAACATTTACTAACATTAAGTTAAGACGTTAAGTTAACGTTACGATAGTATTCAGCTCACCTTGTGGAAAAGCTGAGGTAACACTTTACAATAAAGTTCATTAGTTAAATATTAGTTAAAGTATTAACTAACATGAACCATGAGCAATACATTTGTTACTGTATTTAATAATCTTCGTTAACGTTAGGTAATGAAAGTACAGTTGTTCATTATTTGTTCATGCTACTTCACAGTGCATTAACTAATGTTAACAAGATAATAATAATGTATAAGTGCATGTTGAAATTAACATTAACAAAGATTAATACATTCTGTGTAAGTGCAGTTCATTATTAGTTCATATTAACTAATGAACCTAATTGTGATGAGCTTTGATTCGTCCTGTTTTCTCTTCAACACCTGTGTGATTTGGTGGTTGTCAGTGTATTATAAAGGTATAAAATAGATTTCAGTGTTTTAGGAAGTTGATATATTAACATTATGAAAGTTAATGGAATATACAGGTGCTCGTCATATAATTAGAATAACATCAAAAAGTTGATTTATTTCACCAATTCCATTCAAAAAGTGAAACTTGTATATTATATTCATTCATTACACACAGACTGATATATTTCAAATGTTTATTTCTTTAAATTTTGATGATTATAACTGACTATATTGAAGACACCTGGTGCCACACTCTAATCAGTTAATTAACTCAAAACACCTGCAAAGGCCTTTAAATGGTCTCTCAGTCTAGTTCTGTAGACTACACAATCATGAGGAAGACTGCTGACTTGACAGTTGTCCAAAAGACGACCATTGACACCTTGCGCAAGGTGAGCAAGACACAAAAGGTCATTGCAAAAGAGGCTGGATGTTCACAGAGCTCTGTGTCCAAACACATTAATAGAGAGGCGAAGGGAAGCAAAAGATGTGGTAGAAAAAAGTGTACAAGTCCAGTTATGTTCTCTGATGAAAGTAAATTTTGAATTTTCTGTATAAATCAGGGTCCCAGAGTCTGGAGGAAGAGAGGCGAGGCACACAATCCACATTGCTTGAGGTCCAGTGTAAAGTTTCCACAGTCAGTGATGGTTTGGGGTGCCATGTCATCTGCTGGTGTTGGTCCACTGTGTTTTCTGAGGTCTAAGGTCAACGCAGCCGTATGCCAGGAAGTTTTAGAGCACTTCATGCTTCCTGCTGCTGACCAACTTTATGGAGACGCAGATTTCATTTTCCAACAGAACGTAGCACCTGCTCACAGTGCCAAAACAACCAGTACCTGGTTGAAGGACCATGGTATCCCTGTTCTTAATTAGCCAGCAAACTCACCTGACCTTAACCCTATAGAAAATCTATGGGGTATTGTGAAGAGGAAGATGCGATATGCCAGACCCAACAATGCAGAAGAGCTGAAGGCCACTATCAGAGCAACCTGGGCTCTCATAACACCTGAGCAGTGCCACAGACTGATGGACTCCATGCCACGCCGCATTACTGCAGTCATTCAGGCAAAAGGAGCCCCAACTAAGAGTGGTGTAGATGTTCATACTTTTCAGTTGGCCAATATTTCTAAAAATCCTTTCTTTGTATTGGTTTTAAGTAATATTCTATTTTTCTGAGATACTGAATTTGGGATTTTCCTCAGTTATAATTATCAAAAGTAAAAGAAATAAACATTTGAAATATATCAGTCTGTGTGTAAAGAATGAATATAATATACAAGTTTCACTTTTTAAATGGAATTAGTGAAATAAATCAACTTTTTGATGATATTTTAATTATATGACCAGCACCTGATCATAATAAACGGTTCTAATTTTGTATATACTATTATAGTTTTTATTAATATTTTGAATTATATTACACCATTTTAATTTTAATTTTAGTTTTTTATTTGCTTCTGTCAAAGTATTTATTTATTTTTTAGTATTACTATTTAGGTTTAATATATTCAATTTAATATTATTAATATTATTTTAGTTTTTAGTCTTTATTTATTTCCAGTTAGTAATTTCAGTGCTTCAGCTTTATTAACACTATACTGCCATGAAAACTCCTGGAAGATTTGTATGGTAATAGAGATAGGCACGGCAATGGATGACGCAATGTTAATGTATTAGGTCTTGGCGGAATATATCTGCTTGAAAGACATGCTGCTACACATGCAATATACAGTACATGAATTAACCCCCGTAGCAGATCTATACAAGTGGAGCTGGGGAAGGTGGAGGGCTTCAGAAAGCACGCTGACATAGCAGACATTACCGTCATGTGTTTGAATATTGAGCCATAGCTGATCATCTGTGCTATGTAGATAATGACATGATCGCTACCAAATCAGCCTGTGCCATCTAGAGTTTCAGGCCAGACTAAATAACACTTATTTCAGTTAATTGTAAAGGCAACATTTCTCATTATTGTTTCCATGTCATATTTATACTTTATTTTATTTCAGCTTTATTTCACAAAAAATGCTTTTAATAATAATAATAATAATAATTAATAATTCACTACATTTATATAGCACTTTTCTGAGTACTCAAAGAGTACTTTTAAACATGGAAGGGGGACTATCCTCAACCAATACCACACCTGGATGATGTGATAGCAACCATATTGCGCCAGAACGCCCACCACACACCAGCTGATTGGTGGAGAAGAGACAGAGTGATGAAGCCAATCAGTGTATGGGGATGATTAGGAGGACATAATGGACGGAGGTCAATGGGCAAGTTTGGCCAGGATGCAAGAGTTACACCCCAGCTCTTTTCAAAGGGATTTTTAACGACCGCAGAGAGTCAGGACCTCCATCACTATACTGGGGCGTTAGGACCCATACAGACCACAGGGTGAGCGCCCCCTACTGGCCTCTCTAACACCTCTTTCAGCAGCAACCTAGCTGTCCTTGGGAGTCTACTTTTCTCATCCAGGTACTAACCAGGCTCAGCCCTGCTTAGCTTCAATGGGCAACCAGTCTTGGGCTACAAGGTGATATGGTTGGTGGTAAAGTTTTAGTAGGGTTAGGTTTAAGTTAGGTTAAAAGTTTGCTACTATATTTTATTACCTTAAAGTTCTGGCGAAAACAGCTGGCAGTTTTTACTTGTTTTTAGAGTGTGGGAAATGTCATATTTACCAGCTGCTGGCCTCGCGGCCCCCATCCTGCATACTGCAGGTGAGCGTTTCGCACTTCTGGAGGGTTCAGGATCCACGTTTCCCTGTGAAAGAGAAGCAAAGACATTACTAATCGACTAGTTAGTTGCGGGATGACAAGTGGACTGGTTGACCTTCATGACCAACTAGACAAACTGACGGGCAATCAGTCAAACTTTCTTGCCTTCAGAGGCCTAACACAGCACACTTCCTCTATGTGGTGCAGTGGAGCGTGTGCCAACAGATATTGATTTCATCGTGGTGTACTACACAGCCCAACACAACAGCACGGCGAATAAAGCACCATGAGGGAATTCCTGCGGCAGGAAATCTAACAGTGATAGTATATCCCTGTGTGCTGTTAAATCCGGCCGGAGCAGCGGCCCAGCGCTGTGTCAGCATCTGTTCCATCTGACAGAGCTCATAAATATAGATGCTTTATTCTACTGCCGTTTACAAAGGCGCTGTGCACTGCAGGCCCAAAGATTACAGGTGACATGAACTATAAGTCTCAGTGCTAATCACAGGACAGATGTGTTGGTATGACCACAGAAAGATTGAGTCGTCTGAATGGCTTCCACAAGTGACGTGAATGCTGCATTGATGTTTTCATCGGTTGTATAATCAATGACAAACGGACTGTGTAAACTAATGCGACTGTTATATGAGCTCAGCAACTTACGGAGTTTCCAGGCTGCAAATGATGTAGTCCGCAGTGAAGGAGTGCTCGTAAACCTGAGAGTTTGAACAACACAAAGACAAACAGAGAGAAATTAAATTGTTGGACAACAGCAGTTATTTGAACTAAAAGAGCCAATAATGCTCTTGTAGCAACACATTACAGTGATTTTACCACAGTTAAAGTGTGGGTTTAGCCAAAATGTAAAGAGGATATATTTTTTGCCATAGTAACACAGTAACAAAAACATTTGTGCATTTTTAAAACAGAAGCAACAGCTGTGTTAAATGTAAAAGACACCAAATGTTTGATAAATAATACAATTGTTGTATTTACAGTACAAAAATATCATTCATATTTTCAGTAGACAATATGAATATTGTTTTCCTGTGCAAAACTCAGACACAAATCACAGGGTCTATCAATTGATAATAAAAAATACTGCACAAATACAGTACAGATATGACTTAAATACTTTATTATTAAATAAATTATAAATTTATATTTATATATATATAATTATAAAATATATATATATAAATGAAAAAATATATATTTACAAACTTTGTTAGTATGATCATTAAGTATGATCATTATTTTTTACATTTTTTACACTTAAATACTTTATTAAATAAATTATAAATTTATATTTATATATATATATATATATATATATATATATATATATATATATAATTATAAAATATATATATATAAATGAAAAAAAATATATATTTACAAACTTTGTTATTGAAAATATGATCATCATTTTTTTTTACATGCTATTTTTTAACAAGACTAATTACTCTCCAACCATATTTTAATTTAAATGCTTGTTGACATCCATATACATATTTTTCAAAGCCATATTAAACCAACAAATGCAAAGGCTTAAATCAAAGCTTTAAATCAAATAACAATAATCACCATTGGTAAACAACTCTTTCACAAAATGTATAGGATGTTTCCCAAACTTAAGTGTGCAACAAGGTATAATCTCTATTTTAACTTGAGTGTGCTTTGGAGCAGGGTACTGGAGAATTGGTTACTTTGACGTTTCATAACATCTTTGACATGTTTGACCCCTAAATCCACAAAACAGGCAGCATCTTTGTGCATGCATATAGAATTAAAACGGATGTATGACAACAGGTGCTTCAAATGCGGCTCATCCAATCAGATTTCAGAGGCAGAATTGTCTAATTTAATAAAATCCACCGTTGTTAAAAAAGGCAGGAGCGCTGTTGTTTCACTCTGAGGACAGTGTCGACAGCTGTCCGTGAGCCAGAGGGCTGACCGCAGCATATGCTCGCAGCTGACATGAGCTTGACACGTGTGCTGTAGCAGAGCTGTTAATACTGTCAAAGATTAACATTCAACACCTGTAGTCAGCACCACCCTCTGTCTTACAGATGCAGAGAGATGGAGAGCTGCTTTGTGAAGGGCAAGCAGCACCATGACAGAGTTTGAGAATAAGGGGCGTTATGAATGTGTGTGCGTAGGCAATGACAGCTGGGGGACGAGGTTGTCATCCATCAAGGTGATGTTGAGACGGGCACTGAATAACAAACTAGAAGCAGCGCTCACATTCTTTCCCTCGGCTCACTCTTTTTTGTCATGTGTGTATGAAATGCTCTGGTGTCACTGTCCCAGCGATGATGACACCTTCTCCTCCGTATCTTCGGCTCTGTACAATTGCTGCTGTGATCAGACCAACTCATCATCTGCTCCTCAGACCTTCAGTGTTTGTGCTTTCAACATTTGTTTTCACACTGAAGCTTTAGGCGCAGAGTCAAGTCTGCATAAAAGCAGTCTGGTTTGTTGTGGAAGATGTTTCCTGAATGTAGGTGTGCAGCAAGGAATCTTAAGACCCAGATATACTTCAAGCGAAATTGAAGAACGAACTGTGAGATGTCATTTTGAAAAAAAAGAAAAAAAAGAAAAAAACAGGCTAAAACGAAGCTTGCTCTGGCTGAAAAAAACCCCTTCAAACTAGCATTGGTTCTTGGTGATGAAGTAATAAGCAGGAGTGGCTGAGACTCCGTGCTCTTTGAGGTGGAAATCTTCACTGGTTCATTTCTTCTGTTCAGTCTGTCAAAGTCAGACGTTCACCAGTAAAAACATGAACACACTGGAGAGCCAATTTATAGTTATAAATTGATGTTGTAATTTTAACTGAAAGAGATACCAGCCAGGTTTCAGTTACACATTTGTGCAAAACATTTGCAATATTTTCTAAATGTCAATAATCCATTCAAAATGTTTCTATTTAGCGACGTTATGCGACTAAAACTTTTTTTTTCCCTCTCGCGATAAGTCATTCCAAATATGATGGCAACAGATGTTAGTAGGTTTAAGTATATCGCAGCCACTGCACTAGCCGTTATTTTTAATCGAAGGAGACGTATGCGTTTATCCAAGCATTAACGGCAAGGAAAATCCCTTATAAATGCGAGAGGCTATGTATGAGGTGTTTCTGTGTGTTTCTTCCTCCTATCTGCTTCGATGTCTTGATCAATTGTGACATTTCTTCGCTGTTTATAATCCAGTATTCCCATAATTCTGTTGTCTTTTATGAGTTTATGAGAGCACAGTCTTGTCTTCTGTCCAAACACACCACTCCATCTTTAAAGGGATCTCAGGGTATTAAGACTTATGTGGCTTAAAATGACATAAATTATGTCTTTTACTGAAATATGTAGTAGAAAACCAATGAAAGATTTACATTATTTTAAAAATCCATGACATATTTTGGCCAATGGGGGTGCGATTTTTTTTAGGTGCACAGTGCATTCTACGTCAAATGGTGAGCTACTGACGGTACCCTGCTGCTATTTTTACCGCAACACAACTCGGAATATAATATACGATGCCACACTGTGCAGCTTTTGGTTGTAATTTTCAGTCGACGGGCAACAAGAGAAGTGATGCAAGTCTTCACTGCTTTACCAGCGATTAAGTTGTGTTGTGGTAAAAATAGCAACAGGGTAGCGTCTGTAGCTCACCGAGTGCAACCATCTGACGTCATTGATGTAGAATTCACTGTGCACCTAAAGAAAATGCCCCCCCCCCCCCTTTCCTTTTTTGAATTGCCCGAAAAACTCCTCATGCGAGCATAAAATATTTTTTGCGAAACAGATATTTTTTTCCATTGGGCGTATTTTCAATTCATAGTTTCATGTTTAATAATGTAAATCTGCTTGCTTTTAAACAATCTATTGTATAACATGCTATACTGTATATATAAACATGACTTTATCGGAGAGACGAATTGCAGAGCTGGTGTAGATATACGCATATTTCTATGATCAGATGCTTTCTTAACTGCTGTTTTCTCACTGCTGTCATTTTTGTCTCATTTTTATTTTGTTTCTGAAAGAAAAGCATTTACATATTCATCTAAATGTCGCTCTCAGCAGGGTGAGAAGCATCGGATGTTTGCTAACAGCATATCGCTGATCACGTCATGTATTTGAACTTGAATCAGGGACTTTAGCCTGAATATTGTGGTATGGAGCAGGGTTACTGGCCAACACTGAAACTAAAACAAGCTATTCATTAAAAATATTTTAAATAAATGATGATAAAAAAAAAGAGTCACATAAAATAAATGGATGG
This sequence comes from Opsariichthys bidens, assembly GCA_037194245.1. NCBI lineage: Eukaryota > Metazoa > Chordata > Actinopteri > Cypriniformes > Xenocyprididae > Opsariichthys > Opsariichthys bidens. The sequence goes on along the minus strand of CM074311.1, from coordinate 4,052,905 downwards.
AATGATCCGAAATGAAAAAAACAAAAAACATTGTTGTGGATAATGTAAAGTATGTGTGTGGAAAATGTATGATTCTGTGGTGGAGATGGGTAAACACAAAAATGGAAGCACACAGAAGAAAGTAAGAAGTGTAAATTCAGTTAAAGTACACAACTATAATGATAACCGAAACTAAAAAAAAATCAGATTTTTTTTTTTTTTTACATTGTAACAATTAAAAATCGAATAAAAAAGGAAATAATAGTACAATAGTAACAGTAGATAAAATACTAAACTAAAATGTATTTATATGATTATATAAATGATATAATTAATAGAATATTAAAAAACAAGCAAAACTATAAACGACGTTGTTGATAACACAATCTAGTAAACAATAAATAAATATATCTAAATAAACTTTAATAAAATGAACATTAATAAACAGTAAAGTAATGTTAATATTAGTACTGCAATTGAATATGAAAATAATTAAATATTAAAATTAGATGTACAGTTTTAAAGATGCAAAACCATTAAAGAAAATTTGACCAAATTTAATAATAATAATAAACAATAAAACATTTAAAAATATTTTTTTTTAGAAAATACAAATAAAATGTACAGTTAGTTTTAAAGATGAAAAACTATAAAAAACAATTTGACCACGTTTATGAAAGTGAACTGGTGTAACATGTATTCCAGTCCTGTCTCCGGTCATGTGTTCCTTGTTTTGCTTCCGTTAGTCCTTGTCACGTGATCTTTGTTTTGGTTCCCCATGTGCCTCGTTATTAGTCAATTGTCGTCAGCTGTGTTCGTTATTAGTCATGCCTGTCACCTGTGCCCCGCTTGTGTTCAGCTGTATATATATTCCCTCTGTGTCTGTCCAGTCCTTGTCAGTTCTAATAGTTTCGTGTCTGGTGTTACTTCCTGTATCCTGTGTGTTCACCATTAAACAGTCCCTCCTGAAAAACGCGATTATGCGATCGCTTGATTTCATGCATAATCAGCCAAAGTCCGCATATTTATGCGGGGTCCCATTTTTTCAAATACGCCGCACTTTCGCCGCATAAATTGCCGATTTCAGCAAGAAAAATATGCGGGGCTAGCATGATTTCATAATCCCTGTATTTTCGCTGCAATAAAGTCTCATATATCTTAGCAGAAAGTTGAAAAATGTTGCGTTGACTTCACACAAGTAAAGCGCCATTATTTTCCCCCTATTGCCATGGGAACCTTATGAAGTGACGTAATGACGCGACGTGAACGTCATCTGTAAACCCCGCGGTGAAACCATGATGAAGCACGCCAATAATTCTCATTTGCCAACAAAAATAAGCTCAAAAGAGCGCGCGAAGCAGTTTCCCGCTCTTTTACATGATAGTGGGGGCAAATTATTTCACACTCCGTGCAACTGTGTGTTGGACCAGAGACGCAAGTCGACGCTGGAAAACCACTTTGTACCAAAACCTTGCAGTTTCAAGTACATTAGTAGTGTGTAAAATAATTCACGTTGCAGTAAGAGATTGGAAGCACTTGATTTATCAGAAGATGTCTGTTTTGTATCGCTACCTCTGTTAAACAGGAAGCACACATTTTATTTTTTTATATTTTATTTATTCATTTTTACAGGAGTTGAATATTCCTTTTGTAAAGCTACAGAACTTATTTGACTCAATGTTTTGTCATTTTGAGCCGTGTGTTGATGAAGGTCTGAAATAAAACAGAATGAGAACTTCAATATTCTGTGATTTAGTAATTCTGCCTCTTCACATGAAGGTAGTATCTAGTGAGAACAGGGTGTTGGGGGGAATCAAGTTTTTTTCCTCTTTTGCATCAAAAACCGCAGTTTTTGCAGGTTCCCGCAATTTTATCGCATAAAATTGCAAAAATATCCCGCATATTCCATCACATTTTTTAAGAAAACGTGCCGCATAATCAAGGATTTTTGCCCGCAACAACCACAAAAAAATCCCGTGTTTTTCTGGAGGGACTGATTAAAACTGTATTTAAGTGAATTCAGTCGTTCTGCCCGTTCCTGCCAACACCAACGTTACAACTGGTTGATAACATATCTTTTGTTTTTTGATCCGTCTCCTTTTGAATTGTTACCTTACTAGCAACACCTGTGGCCAGTTCCTACAATCATGCAAACTCCTCTGTGTTTCAGAACCACGCTGTACAATACAATATAAAAAAAGAGAGGATGGAATAGAAGTTGAGTGTTGAGAAGTTGAGAGTTCGAACCAACCAATTAAACCAAGTGTGAAAACAGACTGTCCTTCTCTCTCTAGGCTGGCAGTAGGTGTGTGTGTGTGTGTGTGTGTGCTCGGTTTTTATCATTAATATATTAGGTTCTGGTGAGGTGGTGGAGTGTGACGGGCCTTTCACATGGTGACATGATTACTTTCATCTCAATACACACATACAACACTCAAATAAACACAGGCCTCACCGGCTGCACGTTGTAGGCCAGCAGAACGAGTTTCATATCTGGGGAAACCTCATATTTGCTGGCTTTGTACATTTCCTGGAAAGTGAACAGAGAAGAGGTACATGAGACTTTTAGCAAGCATAGTTTCTGTATACACATTCCATAAGTGACTGTGATAGATCGCATCGCACAGACGTAGGGAGAGCGTGGCATTAATCAGAGCTGTCACTCTTTGATTTTGAACAAACATCATGTTCTTTGTCGTCGTCTCCACTGTTTTGCATCCCGTCAGCCCCACTTTAACGATCTGAGGCTGTTAATGAGCTACACAGAACATTGCTCTAATGATGGACTCTTTCAGCTGTATTAAAAACAACAGAAGTGTCAGCACAATGATCTGTTGTATGACACTGTGGAGTAATTTACACTGCGGAGCATGTAGCGCGCTGATGCATGACTCTGCATGCATTTGCTGAAGACACAATGAGGCATTCCCAATGCATTTATCTTCCATAATGAGACATGTTCATGAGGAAATAATATAGGTGGGAGTTGATTGTATCCGAAGCATTTGATTGGAATATATTTTTTGTTTTGTTTTTTTGATGCGTTTTCTGATCATTTTGAAAAAAAGCGACATTTTCAGTTACTGAAACCACTGTAAACGCGCTGTTCGCAGTCAGTCAAGGTTACAGAAATGTATTGGATGAGAAAATGTGTTCCATATTAGGGGAGACCAACTCAAAGCCTTTGTGAAAAAGACGTAGGCCTACACTTTAGCACACTTTTGAAAAGAGTGTGCATTGCAAAGTTACTATTTTGTAAAAGAATGTACTTAGGTGTGAATTGAATGTAAAAATTGTATGATTATATGAAAACATTTGACAGTTTAAATATATTATTTAAATATATATTTGACAGTTTTATATATTAAATGAACATTAGAGTGCTTTTTGACGCACTTAAATAGGACTTAAGTATGTCTTTCTATGTAATTTCAACATTACTTCTATTGTTTTTGAAATATGCTTAAAAGGGTCATGACATTCTAAAGGTTGTAACTTCTTTCTGAGTGAATGACTTCGGTTTAAACAATGTAAGGCTGAACACCATTACTGACACTCGTCATTTCAATTCTCCAGCTTTGTTGTTGTTGAGCAACCTAAGCGTGAGCTAGTAAAGTCTTTAAGTGCAATTTAAGTGAATTTTAGTTTTTAAAAGTGACTAGAAAAGAAAATATATATTTTGTGAAGCGAATCTGTTGTGTCAGAGGAAACAGCTTACGGAAAGCATCAGAAAACAGCTTAAGAAGAGCAAACACACATACAAAAAAACTTTACTAACATTGTAAGCATACCTCAAGGAAAAATTATGGTATCTAAAAAAAAAAAGTATTCAGGAAAGTATTCAGAGCCCCTAAGTTCCTCATTAATGTACACACAGCACCCTATGTTGACAGAAAAATACAGAATTCCTGACATTTTTGCAGATTTATTAAAAAAGAAAAACTGAAATATCACATGGTCCTAAGTATTCAGACCCTTTGCTGTGACACTCATATATTTAACTCAGGTGCTGTCCATTTCTTCTGATCATCCTTGAGATGGTTCTACACCTTCATTTGAGTCCAGCTGTGATTATACTGATTGGACTTGATTAGGAAAGCCACACACCTGTCTATATAAGACCTTACAGCTCACAGTGCATGTCAGAGCAAATGAGAATCATGAGGTCAAAGGAACTGCCTGAAGAGCTCAGAGACAGAATTGTGGCAAGGCACAGATCTGGCCAAGGTTACAAAAAAAATTCTGCTGCACTTAAGGTTCCTAAGAGCACAGTGGCCTCCATAATTCTTAAATGGAAGACGTTTGGGACGAACAGAACCCTTCCTAGAGCTGGCCGTCCGGCCAAACTGAGCTATCGGGGGGAGAAGAGCCTTGGTGAGAGAGGTAAAGAAGAATCTCTCCTCAGTGCAAGACACATGAAAGCCTGCATGGAGTTTGCTAAAAAACACCTGAAGGACTCCAAGATGGTGAGAAATAAGATTCTCTGGTCTGATGAGACCAAGATAGAACTTTTTGGCCTTAATTCTAAGCGGTATGTGTGGAGAAAACCAGGCACTGCTCGTCACCTGTCCAATACAGTCCCAACAGTGAAGCATGGTGGTGGCAGCATCATGCTGTGGGGGTGTTTTTCAGCTGCAGGGACAGGACGACTGGTTGCAATCGAGGGAAAGATGAATGCAGCCAAGTACAGGGATATCCTGGACGAAAACCTTCTCCAGAGTGCTCAGGACCTCAGACTGGGCCGAAGGTTTACTTTCCAACAAGACAATGACCCTAAGCACACAGCTAAAATAACGAAGGTGAGGCTGCACAACAACTCCGTGACTGTTCTTGAATGGCCCAGCCAGAGCCCTGACTCAAACCCAATTGAACATCGCTGGGGAAACCTAAAAATGGCTGTCCACCAACGTTTATCATCCAATCTGTCAGAACTGGAGAGGATCTGCAAGGAGGAATGGCACCTAAATCCAGGTGTGAAAAACTTGTTGCATCTTTCCCAAAAAGACTCAAGGCTGTATTATATCAAAAGGTGCTTCTACTAAATACTGAGCAAAGGGTCTGAATACTTAGGACCATGTGATATTTCAGTTTTTCTTTTTTAATAAATGTGCAAAAATGTCAAGAATTCTGTGTTTTTGTCAATATGAGGTGCTGTGTGTACATTAATGAGGAAAAAAATTGACTTAAATGATTTTAGTAAATGGCTGCAATATAACAAAGAGTGAAAAATTTAAGGGGGTCTGAATATTTTCCATACCCCCTGTATATATGTATAATGATACTAATATAATGTGCAAATAGATACATGATAATATGCAAACTAATATAAATATATAATTACACATTTGTTTTTCATGTTTTTGAATGTAACGCAATCACATATTTAAGTGTGAC
>CM074311.1:3850032-4042532 GCA_037194245.1 Opsariichthys bidens | reverse complement strand
GGGGGGGGGGGGGGGGGGGGGGGGCTTAATTGTATTGATTGTGCACTTGTAATGATCTTAAAACCTTAAGTGTGTGTGTGTATATATATATATATATATATATATATAAAATGCCAATGTTATAACAGTATACTTAAAGAACTTAAACTTTCATGACTAAATTTCTTCCTTTAAAAAGTACACTTTGTAATAATGTCAAATTAACAGTTTCACTTTACAAATTTTAAAGATTAATATTTAAAATAATTGTTGTATTAATCCTTTGTCATGTTTTAAAGTAGTACACTTATCCTGATGTGTTCACTAACATACTAAAGCACAAGATCTTTACATTGTAATGTGTTATTTGATGTTACATTTAAAGCTACAGTCCATATCTTTTTTTTTTTGGTTAAAAATGATCCAAACTCAATTTTTGAGCAAGTACATAACCAGCCAGTGTTCAAAACCATCTCCTTACCTTAGCCGGATTCTCAACGGTAAGCTTGATGATTAATTATGAATATATATCAACAATGAAGGGAATTAGGTATATATGGATAATCAATTACAATGAATTATGAATATACTGTACATGGTCTAAAATGAATTCTAGTTTTAGAATTAATTTTAGAAAGACTGGTCTGTATTGCCCAGGAAAACTATCAGTCCGATTTTTTCTTCATCTCTTCAAACGGATTTAACTGTTAAGCAAAATGCTGGAAAACAAGAGAAGAAGAAGGGTGTTTCGCCCAGGATGAAGACGACTGAGCTCAGATGAGTTCTTTGCAACATGTTATTAAATCAACTCCGGGCACACCTATTTTTGTGTGCTGACCAATGGCGAGCATGGACTTTTAGCGGGAGAAGTTTATTTTGTCTCTTTTTATGACCCAATTTACTTTTTCCTCCAAAGTACTTAGAATAGAATAATGCATATTATTGTCACATAACACCAATATCTGGTTAAGATATTCGGAGAAAAGTATTTTGAATCCAGGAAGAATGTATGTGGAAGGAATTAGAACGGAGATACATTCTTACACTTTAATATGAACATTTAGAGTAAAGCTAACACTCTCAGTCGTAAATGAGCTTATGTAATCTGGAGACATCCATACACAGCAATACATTTGGGGAATAGTCACATTTTAAGGTTATTTGCAGAGAAAAGGTCTTCGTGTGTGTGTGTGAGTGTATTGGTAGTGTCTGTTCACACAAGCCTCTTGGTGCCTGCTGGAGGCGAATTTTGAGGCCGTTCTGTTCAGCATACGACCCCACCAGGGACCGATGGTGAGACGGTCTCATCATAATAGTCAGACGGCCTAGAGCCAACTGTGATTTACTGTTTCAGTTCACAAGGCTAAAGCTTTCCCAAAATCTAAAAATGAATCGATCATCACCGATTCAGTCCAGACGCTACACTGCGGATCATTTATAGCCTTTTCTCACAGCAGCTGGAATAATTAAACGTATCATTTTGATGGTGGATTGTAATCCGGAAAGGTCCAAATGACAATCATCAGTGACAACTGGAGATTCCCCTGACGTCAAAAGCAAAAGACTTTGTACTACAGAGTGGCTACAGAAATTAAAATCTACTGGTAATGCTAATACACACTAAATACACATACACTCACCTAAAGGATTATTAGGAACACCAGACTAATACTGTGATACTGTGTTTGACACCCTTTCGCCTTCAGAACTGCCTTAATTCTACGTGGCAGTGATTCAACAAGATGCTGAAAGCATTCTTTAGAAATGTTGGCCCATATTGATAGGATAGCATCTTGCAGTTGATGGAGATTTTTTCACCCACACCATTACACCACCACCACCAGCCTGCACAGTGGTAACAAGGCATGATGGATCCATGTTCTCATTCTGTTTACGCCAAATTCTGACTCTACCATCTGAATGTCTCAACAGAAATCGAGACTCATCAGACCAGGCAACATTTTTCCAGTCTTCAACTGTCCAATTTTGGTGAGCTTGTGCAAATTGTAGCCTCTTTTTCCTATTTGTAGTGGAGATGAGTGGTAACCGGTGGGGTCTTCTGCTGTTGTAGCCCATCCGCCTCAAGGTTGAGCGTGTTGTGGCTCCACAAATGCTTTGCTGCACCTCGGTTGTAACGAGTGGTTATTTCAGTCAAAGTTTCTCTTCTATAAGCTTGAATCAGTCGGCCCATTCTCCTCTGACCTCAAGCATCAACAAGGCATTTTCTCCCACAGGACTGCCGCATACTGGATGTTTTTCCCTTTTCACACCATTCTTTGTAAACCCTAGAAATGGTTGTGCGTGAAAATCCCAGTAACTGAGCAGATTGTGAAATACTCAGACCGGCCCGTCTGGCACCAACAACCATGTCACGCTCAAAATTGCTTAAATTAGCTTTCTTTCCCATTCTGACATTCAGTTTGGAGTTCAGGAGATTGTCTTGACCAGGACCACACCCCTAAATGCATTGAAGCAACTGTCATGTGATTGGTTGATTAGATAATTGCATTAATGAGAAATTGAACAGGTGTTCCTAATAATCCTTTAGGTGAGTGTAGTCATGCAATGCAGAAGTTCTTAACATTAACATTTTAAGAAGAAAGTACAACAGTAATAATAATTTGACGTGATATGAGCGAAGCAATCGTTAGATTTAATCACCATTGGTAGAGTGATTTATCGTAATGCTTTTTCTCTCAGTTGATCATAATAAAAGCAGCAGACAAGTTAGATGACATTTTCCGGTGAAAATTCTTATTTTGGTCATACTTCCAAGACATTGAATCTGTGATTCTGAGTACAGTATCCACACCAGTGCGAGTGACTGACAGCAATTCATCTGGGCTGAAAAGCCATGTCGATGCACAACCCATGTAAAGATGATAATTCCGCCAATAACTGCAATTGCAGGTTTCAAACAGAGATGGCGACAAAGAAGCAAAAACTTGCGGAATGCAGCTTTAAATTGAATCTATTTAATATGTACCAAATTGCAATTTCATACAAATGTGTATTTACAAATATATTTAAATTAGGGCTGTTACAATGAACACATCAATTGTAGTATCATGGCAGGTATCCTCGTAAGCATAGCCTTAAACAAGTTAAAAAGTCTAAAATGACAGTAAAGTGTTGAGAACATCGGATGCGTGTCAGAGCCGCAACATGTGCATCAGATCTTAAAGTGATAGTAGCCTAATTTATCGGCATCTGTCACTGTGTTTACAAAACTAGATATAAGAGATATGCATTTAGCTTCATCCTTGCTCTAAGACATCACTACACCGAGAAACAATAGACAAACTCCTCTGAATCAGTTAATTATTTTCTTCTCTCTCTCTCTCTCTGTAACTTCAGCTGAGTATGTTTCATTCTTAGAGTGCAAGAGAACAGCCTTGCAATTGAAGGCTGCTGATTCTATAAATTATAGAGGTATATGAATTATTAAAACATCTAAGGACATGTGTAGTCCATTCAGACAGGTCAAAATAAAAAAGAGATCTCAAAACATATCATGTTCAGTTTCACATATTTTTATTTATTTACTTTTTTATTGGGGAAACCAGACCACTAGAATATGATGTTAATTATGCTATAAATTCATTTTTTGCTCATTTTATAATAATAATAAGAAGAAGAAGAAGAAGAAATACCAGATTATCATGAATCATATCATGATAACCATTCAGTCATCAACAGTCATTTCCTCATTACTTCTTCTATGGTAAAAGCTAAACAAACAAACACACGCACACACATATGTTTTTCCTTTTGGTGTATTGGTTTACCAGTGGACCTCTGGACCATGAGTTATGCACCAAAATATCTGCAAACCATTCTCAGACTCTGAGATGAATCAAGCTGGACCCATGTTTAACATTCAACTGACAGCTCCTTTGTTGAAAAATGACTGCTTGCCGAAGGTTGTGCTGACTTTGCAGACCCCAGCATTTTTCCTAAGCAAATACTGAAAACATCTCAGTAGGATGTTTTCTAGCACAAATAAAGGCTGGCATATAGAATGCATCTGAGCAGAACTTTTACAGACTGTGCTGTGCTAAAAGACGCTTCACGCTGAGAAGGGAATGAAAATCTGGTGATTATGTAACAAGTGCAACTTTTTCTTTCGACTCCAGCTCCTGCTTAATCGCTCCCGATCAAATTGATTTCTTCTTGTACAGGTAATTTGCTGCAAGCAAGGGGCAGAGGTGTCTGATACGGCTGGAGAAACAGAGTGAGTCGCAGAAGAAAGGATATTTGCTGTGCAGTAAATCCACCTTAAACCTCAGCTGCCCTCTGGCTCAGGACAGCTATAAAAAGAAATCCAATTGTAAATTATTCAAATGCTTTCAATTTAGAGGTGATCCACCGATCCTGATGTCACATCATACAGAACTGGGATTAATGCCATTCAATTCACTGAACCTGAAAGTATTGCATTCTCACAGCTTTTTGGACATATACCATGGTAAAACGATGGTACTATTAAACAATGCAAATACCATGTGCTATTTCCATTTGGTATTTAGATAGTCTCTCTCTCTCTCTCTCTTTTACTGTCACTTAAATAATAACAATACACATTATTTTAAAGTGTCTTTGTAGTGTTATTATACAATTAAGTACTGGGAAATAATAATTGACTGCATGTACTACACACACTCACTCTAATGATCGTTAGCTGAAGTGCTCGTTACAACCACAAGAGGGCACTTAACCATGGACTGTTCACCAATGGACGTCACTTCCCACAATCCATTAACACAAATTCACTTTCACTTGCGCACTACATCTCCCAGAAGCCTTGTACCCTGTCACTGATTACCCCAGCCAGCTGCAGCACATTATCTGTCATTATTTAAGCACCACCACGCGAGGTCTTAATATTCTGTTATGTTGTCATTTCTGAGCGTTATTCCCTGTCTTGTTTTCCTGGTTTTGATTCTGCCTGTTTTCCTGGTTTCTGTTCATTCCCTGCCTGCCTGTTGGATTTATTGCCTTGGATTATTGGACTGTTGATTGCTTGCTGCCAACCTCGATCTACATTGCCTGGTTTAACATTTACGACTCTGCCTACCCTCTGACATTCCAGTTTGCTGTTGATTTGACCATTGCCTGTTTGACCAAGTTGCTTAATAAAAGCCTGCATTTGGATCTCATCCTGCTGTCCCCCTCATTACACTCACACACAGGTTTGTTTTGCAATCTAAGTTAGGATAGTCTAGAGGCGTAATTTTATACTGTACAAACTGTACATTCTCTCCCCCTACACTAACTCTACTCCTAAACCTACCCATCACCGAAAACATTCTGCATTTTTAAATTTTTAATAAAACATTGTTTAGTATGTTAGTAAAGCTATATTAAATATGAGGATATTTATATATATATATATATATATATATATATATATATATATATATATATATATATATATATATATATATACAGTGGGTATGGAAAGTACACAGTGGCCTCCATAATCCTTAAATGGAAGACATTTGGGACGACCAGAACCCTTCCTAGAGCTCACCATCCGGCCAAACTGAGCTATCGGGGGAGAAGAGCCTTGGTGAGAGAGGTAAAGAAGAACCCAAAGATCACTGTGGCTGAGCTCCAGAGATGCAGTCGGGAGATGGGAGAAAGTTGTAGAACATCAACCATCACTGCAGCCCTCCACCAGTCGGGGCTTTATGGCCGAGTGGCCCGACGGAAGCCTCTCCTCAGTGCAAGACACATGAAAGCCTGCATGGAGTTTGCTAAAAAAACACCTGAAGGACTCCAAGATGGTAAGAAATAAGATTCTCTGGTCTGAGAATTCTTTTGGCCTTCTAAGAGGTATGTGTTGAGAAAACCAGGCACTGCTCATCACCTCTCCAAATACAGTCCCAACAGTGAAGCATGGTGGTGGCAGCATCATGCTGTGGGGGTGTTTTTCAGCTGCAGGGACAGGACTCATGGCTGTATTAGATCAAAATGTGCTTCTACTAAATACTGAGCAAAGGGTCTGAGTACTTAGAATCATGTGATATTTCAGTTTTTCTTTTTTAATAAATCTGCAAAAATGTCAAGAATTCTGTGTTTCTGTCAATATGGGGTGCTGTGTGTACATGAGGGAAAAAATGAACTTAAATGATTTTAGCAAATGGCTGCAATATAACAAAGAGTGAAAAATTTCAGGGGGTCTGAATACTTTCCGTACCAACTGTATATATACATATAAGAATATATATATATATATAAATATCCTATTTAATATAGCTTTACCAACTCTCTCTCTCATATATATATAGCATATATATATATATACACACATATAAAAACCTTAAACATTTAATTATGTATATATTTTCAAAACAGAAAATAATGGGAAACAAACTGGTTAATAATATGTCTTAATGAAAATGAGTGGAAATATAACATAAAAAACAGATTTCCTCAAAAAACTTCTCATAAATCCAGCAACAATATGTGCATGAACAAATAATGGGTAACACTTTATTTTGTATATATACATGTACTATAGTAATAACTATAAATTATGCTTAATTACATGCAACTAACTCTAAACTAATCCTACCCTAACCCCATAGTAAATTCATAGTTTTCATAATTAATATTACATTTACAATGTAATAACACCACAAATAAAGTGTATACAAATACATAATTGTATAAAAAAATAAAATGTTACTATTAATTCAGTATTTTAACATTACACAGTATATCATGTCAATCGATGAATGACATACATCCCTGTTTCATTGATTTTTAATGGATTTAAAAGGCTAATCCTCACTGGAAAACAGTGATCATGATGCTCTTGTAATGATGAACCAGCCCAGGAAAGCACTATTTTCCTTGGGAAAATAATGGACAACAGGGTTTCAGTTACTGCAGTTGGATGCAGATAGATGTCTGCAGTAACACCTGAGTTATATTTAATCTTGTTTTTTAAATTTTTTATTATTGATGTCTGAGGTATAAATAAACATACAAACCGACTACAACATCTGACCTCACTAAGGCATTACTCCATGCATAACTGATTCAGTTTAAATCACATCTTCAGCCTCTTGAATTGCTCCAATGTCACTTCACATATCCCGATCTGAAGCGCATATCCTTAGGGAAGCCCTGCCACGTTACCCTTCTTTCTCCAAAGCAGACAAGCTGTAATATAACAGAACCACCAATGCCTCCTGCCTGCCTTGAATGGCTGTTTTCTCTGTGATTTATAGTTATCAGCAATGCTGATCAAGGTCGACCGTGCGGCTCATTTTTCACCACCTGCTGTCGGAACCCAGAGAGTGAGCCGGCTAGTCGGAGGAAAGCGTGCCCCGAGCAGCCACATTAAAGGACGTGATGCTTTATTATACAGCCGTGGCTGTCCATCATAAATCTGAAAACACACATACTGTACACACACTAGTCAGATATACATGATCATCCACACAGATCCTTGCAAAGCCTACAGGAAGGCCAGTGTTTGAGTAAATGAACCCCATGAGGAGATAATAATGCCAAATTAGCAAAGTTGGTTTAAAAAAGAATTATTGCCAGTACATCAAGGTGAGATCAGTAGCACCAGTGCCACAAAGCTCTACAGATGCTGGCACCAACATCTGATCTGGAAACACTGGGAGGTTTTTTTTTTTCATAAAGGTAATTAAATTGTAAAATGACTATTATTTTGCATTAATATGTGCATTAAGTAGTAATATAACATTTATTTCTTGGAAAGACATATTTGACAGTAAAGCACTGAGCTTGAGTTGACAACAGAAGAGCTTTCATTAACAACAGCAGAGCCGGCCCATCCAACTGGCGGTACAGGTGGTCACCTAGAACCACGCCCAATTTGGGCGGCCCCATGGCCGTGAAACTATTAAAGTAATCACAGTGTCTATTTGCACCAAGTGCAAATAACCCACCTTATTTGCTGATGCAATGTCAAGTTGGGAAAGACAAAAGTATAAAAACCATTAGTAACTTGTCAATAACAGTGGCATAGGGAGTTATCCACCTTTTGCCGAACTCGTTCTTCTCGCTTTTTCCATCGCATGTAAGATTTGAAAGGCATTTATTTTCAATGAATATCCCAAACAAGAGATTTGTTCAATAAAGAACGAGAGAATTAATAAAATTCGAAAACATAACATACACAGTAGCACTTCACACTAATTTGCTTTATGCCGCCTGGGATTAGGTCTAGTTCAGTCATGAAACTGTAGACGGCGCAGACTGATTGGTCCTTTACATACAATCTGCTGGCAATCTTCACTGTAATCTGGTATTGCAGTGCATTAAAATTCCTCTGAAACCCTCCACCTCCCCAGCTCCACCTGCCTAGATCAGCCTATTCATGTAGCAGCAGCACATATAATATGCTCTGTGTATCTGTTAGTCCATTCTTGCTTTGCAGTAGAAGCGTGCGTCGCAAATCTAGTCTGGCACGACCAAATACATTAATAATGTCATATCCATAAACATGCTAAATTCATTTTGAGATTTATGATTGAAATTTTTGTCCTTTAAGTATTTTCTGTCCCTGTCAATTATGTACATTGCATTTACGACATGAAACGGCACCTAATACAAAAACATGATTTTGTAAAGTAAGGAATATTCCTTATACTTGAAACCATTTTTGAAATAATGTACAAAAGCAAGGGATATATCTGAATTAAATTACAATAAAAGTACATATTATTTTGCAGTTTTGGCCAACTAGCAAGTATGGTACAAAAGAAAACTAATGCTTAGATATCTTGTTAGAAGCACTGGATATGATTACACACAATCCCCCCCCCCCCACACACACACACACACAAACAATCTTCAAGTCACTCAGCCGTGATTCACAGGATACATAAACGTCGTGGATATTTGATCAGGGCTTCTATCTCAACCTCTGTGCACTGATACAATTAACATCCCCAATAATTCTCATGCAGCCAATACAATGTGAAACTCCATGTTTTACAAGTCAATCACTCTGCTGTACAAATATTAGGCAGGTGCTTGCTGCATTGATCTTTTATAACAGTCTAGCATGTCTTTCGAAGCACGGTAATTGTTGCATGGAAGCGTAACAACAAAAAAACCCGACACGTTTATTGATGTATGCATCAAGTGCATGGCTGAAACAGAAGGTGTGAGGGCTAATCTAATTAAGAGCTGACTGAGAGCAGAGGTCACCTCCCACACACTGAACAAAGAGAACAAGAGATTTATTGTGAAAATGCATGCTGACAGATCGCACACTTCATATGAATATTACCCTACATCAATCACCACATCAACAGTGTGTCTTTCTGTTTCTCTTACACCCTTTCTATATGCGGGGATATGAATATGGCATGATAAAAAGTAATAAATATCATGCCATATTCATTATTTTAGTCTATTTTACACAAATAACATATGTAGAGTAATATAACAGTGTATAGCGTGTCATAACTTCAGTTCAAGTTGTGCATTTGCATCATTTATTGGCAGATTTAAGTTTTATTATTAAGTTTATGTTGTTAATATTGTATTAACGTAGATAACTAAAATAGGGCCCTATGTCTGATTAATTTAATATGTGTATAGGCTGCGTTTGGGTGAGGAAATAAACCCGCTAACAATGGCTCTTGTATTTACAGGTGTTCATTGACTGGCTCCAACAGGACAATCCTCAACATTACTGACTAAGACGAAACAGTTTTATTCATTCACACCAATAGCATTTTGACTTAATTCCAATAGAGATTAAGCTAACAATGCAATTCTAATAAGGCATAGCACACACAAATATTTGGCAAATTGGTCCGTTTTTAATTGCATACTGAATTAAACATATTTAATGAACAATTATCAGCCATATAGGGGATTATTTTCAAATGAGCCCATTGCATTGCATTCTGGAATAGCATTCTACATGAAGAATATGTACAATCCCACTGTTTTGAACAGTCTTCACGTCAGTAGTGTGCCCATGATGCATTAAAACACTGTCAAGGTAGACCGCTCAATAGATTTTGAAACAGCTTATATATGCTTCCTCATAACTCATAACAGAAATCTTTTCTCTCTGTGATCAGGCTTTTGGTGGGTTTAGTCATGTTGATAAATACGCTGAGAGTTGAGGATTGAAAAAAAATATTTAACCTAGACCATCATTTGAATTCTATGCGCAGAGCAATTGCATTAGTTCAGCAAACTCTGGTGGTAGTTAAAGTTTTTCCACGGGGGGAGCCGGACGGCTTGAGCTAGCTGCTGACTTCAACAAACTACGGGGCATGACAATGACTCCCATCAAGGTTGAAAGACTCCACTAAATTTACTCCACAAATCATACTCTTGTTTGCTCAACAGCATTCAGCGAATCTCTGTGTACACGCTCAGCGTACACCAGGCTGTGCGAGGATGCTTAGAATAAGGACACAGGGGTGGCCCATTAAAATGGAACCAGATGGTTTAGGCCACAGCAGGCATTAGTTCGGTTTAATTTCTCGTTGCGAGTGCTGAGTAATGTCGATTATGTATCTGTTTGATTTAGACTTCTAGCAAGGGAGGCAGATCAATGGGCTCCACTAATTATGCAATTATATAGCTGCTTTAGTCCAATCATAATGGGGGCAGGCAGAGAGAATCAAAATGAGAGAGTCTATTACATCCAAAGCCAGACAGAGGACAAAACAGAGAGATGAGGAGCCCCGAACGATAATCGCTTACTGCAAGATGATTCATGATGGCAACAATGATTCGAGACGGATCTCAAAGCGTTAGTTTAACCAAAAATGAGAATCTGGTCATCACTTACCCTTGTATCATTCCAAACTCGTTTTGTCCATATATTTAAAGTACAGATCATTTTTATGCTTCAAAAAGTTCATAAAGACATCCATATGAATTGTGTGGTCTTCAATTAGAGAAATTATCACTTTATATTATGAACAGAGTTATTTTAGGCTTTTATTGTCACATGAACATTGAATAAATCACATCAACTATGGTCAATGGAAGCTCAACCGTCCTTGCTTGACACGCAATAACCAGAGGTTTGTTTTATGTGCATCAAGCATGTACTGTAAGTTTGAGCTTTCATTGATTACCTTCCATTGACTTTCATTAGATAGACGGAAAAAAAAGAATGAAAGAATATTAATAATATTTTAATTTGCATTTGAAAGCTTAACGAAAGTAAGTGGATTTGTGTTACGTGTATCCTTTTCTGGACTGTTTTCACACGTCAATGTGTTTTCACATGTCATATGCTCATTTCAACCAGCAAACCCGTAACAGAACGCAAGACCATACCGTGACAGACCAACAGGTCTGAATGATGGCCGCGGCAGAAGATCGTCTGTGGGGGTTGTGGCAGAATGGTTGTCCGTTGGAGTGGTATGAGGTGGAATTCATTGAGCTTTCCCATCGGGTAAGCTGGGATGATGCGGCGCTGAATGTGTGTTTCCATATGGGGCTGGATGCGGATACGATCCGATACGAACCTGTCTGTCAGTTTTCCCTCGTCGAATCCATTAATCTGATTCTCTTTTTAAACGGTTCATTTAACAAAGTAGAGGAGTTTCGTACGGATCGCGATCTGCATCCCGTCTCATCAGGGACGCACACGGCCACGCCCACTCGCCCAACGCTGATATCCACTACATACCGCTCCAATGACGCTGGCCATTTCTGTCCACTGGCGCTGCCCCACAGGAAGGGGAACAACACCAGCCCTGTCTTCTGTTCCGCGAGCAAGATGTCCGCCGAGCGCGAGCACCCGAGCAACGCTCTAAACCAGCCGCCGCCGCCACTCTCAAGATGGACACACCGGCTGAAGTGGAGTGGCTCATCAATGTTGGGATGGCGCCTGTGTTTCCAGAGCCTGTCCCTGTATTTCCTGTATATCCCGCGCTCCCTCCTTCTGAGCCCCCTCCAGAGCCAGAGCTCCCTCCTGGGTGCGCTCCAGAGCCAGTGCTCCCTCCTGCGTGCGCTCCAGAGCTGCCTCCTGAGTCTGCTACAGAGCTCCCTACTGAGTCCGCTCTAGAGCCAGAGCTCCCTCCTGAGTCTGCTCAAGTGGGGCCTCCGCCCCTTAAAATTTTTTTGGGGCGGGGCAGATGCCCTTGGCTGTAGAGGCCAGCCTGATGGCTGGAGGTAAGGCCACGCCACCTTGGACTCCTGAGCTACCGGATAAGCCCTGGACTCCGCCCTGGTCGTCTGAGCTCCCGGCTACGCCTTGGCCACCACCCTGGACTCCACCCTGGACTCCACCCTGGACTCCACCCTGGACTCCACCCTGGACTCCACCCTGGACTCCACCCTGGACTCCACCCTGGTCGCCTGAGATCCCAGCTATGCCCTGGACTCCACCCTGGAGGTCACCTGACTCGTCTGTACCCATCCATGACCTCCATGGTGCCCATCCCCCATCCCTGTCTGGACTCCCTGTTCGCAAATAAATGTTAGGCGTATCCTTGTCTGGACTGTTTTCACATGTGCTTATTGTTTATGTCGTTCAGTCATTATTAGTACATCCATGTCAGGTGTTGGTCATTAATTAATCTTGTTTGCTCCCTCTGTTCCCCAGATATAAGCCCTGTGTCTTGCGTTGTATATGGTTTAGAGGTTTGTTTGGCATTCTGTGTATTTCTCCTGTCTGTAAAGATTATTGCATTAAATGTTTCCTTTGAGCTATCCCTTCGTGCTCAATATGCTCATTTCAAACAGCAAACCCGTAACAGTTTGGAACGACATGATGGTGAATAAACAAGAATTTTAATTTTTGTGTGAACTAACCGTTTTAGAGACAACTCAAGAGTTTTTATTTCTGGATTGAATGTGATCCTGTTTCTTCATAATAGCCCATGTTTCCTTCAAGGCAATGAAGAAATCAGAGTGTTAAATTTGTTTTTCATTTGTCAGAGCTTTACTACTAAAGCGGTTCTGAAAGAACTAGATTTCTGTGATGGAAGCAAGTGGTCGATGGACGGAGAAGCCCGAGGGATAGAAAGGCTTTGCCTTTGTAAATAAATTACCTGTATCATTGATTCATTTATAGATTAATTCAGAATGAGCTGCATCAGCTGTGACGTTCTGACTTTGATTGATGAGTTGCAGAAATTTCTTTGGGGAAAAAATAAAAAGGGAAAACAAATTCTGGACCAACTTGGTATTGAAAAATTCAATTTCTGGCTTGTCCTTGAAAATGAAGTAATATCTAATGTTCCAGACAGAAACTAAGGGCCCCGTTTTCTGCAAATCAGCCCAACTAAGTGCTTCTGACACTTTAACGAAGATCAAATAATCAGCCAATGATGGCCAGAGCAGTGCTCTTTCCTTTCTCTAATTGGCTGTGGCAGAGCCAAAGTCTTTACATACATTTATGAATTAAGTGAAGGTGAGTCACAGGGGAGCAGTGCAATCGAATAATAAAAAAGTGGAAAACCATGTCATATTCCACATTTTCCTACTCTTGAAAAATCTTCAGGCTTCTCTTTGTAACAATAATCCAAGGGCACACATATATATGGATACCCGTTTTAAATATATTAGTAATACTGTACGGGTACGTTCACTTTTTATGGAGGGGAATGTGTTAAGCTTCTCTCACTCCATCTGGCTTGGACTCCTTTTCTTCTAGAATGGTGCCGCAGGTGTTTTTTGAATGTAAACTGTTATTTTGAAGTGTTTGTCCCCTCGAAACAGTATTCATTCAATGACTAAACCCTTGTGTAGATGTCACACTGTTCTCAGCATGAACAGCTTTGCTGATTAAACGACCATATTATTTTATGCTCTTTGCTTCCAAAAGCTATTTATTTGTACGTTAGTCTTATCGCTTGAATCCTTTGTTCTCTTGATTTACCACGAGGAACATGTTTGTATAATGCCTAAGAGACAACACTATTTTGTCAAGTGGCTAACAGAATATTTAGAAAAAGCTTTATATGTAGTAACAGCATTTATCCATGTGATATACTAATATCGATCTAGCTTATTGCAGTGTCCAACAAGTGTCTCATACCAGAGAAACGTTATAACACAACTTCCAACACACTCAAATACATATAGTTGCATTATTTCAACCATGTAAAACAGTGCTGCATTACCCCACAATTTTAAATGGCCTGTATGAGTAGTAATTCTGCAGTTGCGGCCGTTTCATTAGAATGAACTAAAATGATGTGAAATTAAGTGTTCAAATGGAAGCAGGTGACTGCAGCATATAAATGATAAAAACAGCAAGATAAAACGTCCCAGGCTCTCAGCCCGCCCTGCTTCATACCCCGGTAGCATTAATAGGACTGCCCCCCAACCATAAGCCGACGAGAAGAGGCCTAGTCGACCAAAGTTAGTCACAGTAATTCGTATGAAATTCGTTAGAAGATAACGAGCCAGCGTCATCAACTTCATCACCGCAGCCGAAAATACAGAAAACACTAGTTGATGAACTAATTATTAAAACGGTAAAGCAACCTCCTTGCTATTTCGAAATCTTACAGCATGTTTCAGGCGTTTTTTTTTTTTTTTGGTTTGTTTGTTTGTAGTTGTCTCATACTTTTTAGATATGCTATTATTTGTGAATACTACTACTGTTTATGTTAGCTTTTAATACATCCCTTACAAAAGATTACTGCAGTTTTTTTTTGAAGTAATACTACAGTTTTTGTTGCATGTAGAAAAATGCAGTTTTTTGGACACGAAAAAACTGCAGTATTGCAGTATAACCTAAAATGTCTGTAGTTTTACTGGAGTACAACTATACTGCAATACATCTAAAGTTCTAGTAAAATAAAACTGCAGTTCTACTGTTTTTATACTTCATGCAACTTTCAGTTGTACTTCATTTTACTGCAGTTGCACTGTGACTATACTTCATTATACTGCAAATCTACAGGGAGTGCAGAATTATTAGGCAAGTTGTATTTTTGAGGATTCATTTTATTATTGAACAACAACCATGTTCTCAATGAACACAAAAAACTCATTAATATCAAAGCTGAATATTTTTGGAAGTTTTAGTTTTTAGTTTTAGCTATTTTAGGGGGATATCTGTGTGTGCAGGTGACTATTACTGTGCATAATTATTAGGCACCTTAACAAAAAATAAATTTATACCCATTTCAATTATTTATTTTTACCAGTGAAACCAATATAACATCTCAACATTCACAAATATACATTTCTGACATTCAAAAACCAAACAAAAACAAATCAGTGACCAATATAGCCACCTTTCTTTGCAAGGACACTCAAAAGCCTGCCATCCATGGATTCTGTCAGTGTTTTGATCTGTTCACCATCAACCACAGCCTCCCAGACACTGTTCAGAGAGGTGTACTGTTTTCCCTCCTTGTAAATCGCACATTTGATGATGGACCACAGGTTCTCAATGGGGTTCAGATCAGGTGAACAAGGAGGCCATATCATTAGATTTTCTTCTTTTATACCCTTTCTTGCCAGCCACGCTGTGGAGTACTTGGACGCGTGTGATGGAACATTGTCCTGCATGAAAATCATGTTTTTCTTGAAGGATGTAGACTTCTTCCTGTACCACTGCTTGAAGAAGGTGTCTTCCAGAAACTGGCAGTAGGACTGGGAGTTGAGCTTGACTCCATCCTCAACCCGAAAAGGCCCCACAAGCTCATCTTTGATGATACCAGCCCACACCAGTACTCCACCTCCACCTTGCTGGCGTCTGAGTCGGACTGGAGCTCTCTGCCCTTTACCAATCCAGCCACGGGCCCATCCATCTGGCCCATCAAGACTCACTCTCATTTCATCAGTCCATAAAACCTTAGAAAAATCAGTCTTGAGATATTTCTTGGCCCAGTCTTGACGTTTCAGCTTGTGTGTCTTG
This sequence comes from Opsariichthys bidens, assembly GCA_037194245.1. Taxonomy (NCBI): domain Eukaryota; kingdom Metazoa; phylum Chordata; class Actinopteri; order Cypriniformes; family Xenocyprididae; genus Opsariichthys; species Opsariichthys bidens. Next base: position 4,026,700 of record CM074311.1, on the reverse strand, counting down.
TTTAGTGGTGGTGGACTTTCTGCCTTTCTTACCTTGGCCATGTCTCTGAGTATTGCACACCTTGTGCTTTTGGGCACTCCAGTGATGTTGCAGCTCTGAAATATGGCCAAACTGATGGCAAGTGGCATCTTGGCAGCTGCACGCTTGACTTTTCTCAGTTCACGGGCAGTTATTTTGCGCCTTGGTTTTTCCACACGCTTCTTGCGACCCTGTTGACTATTTTGAATGAAACGCTTGATTGTTCGATGATCACGCTTCAGAAGTTTGGCTATTTTAAGACTTCTGCATCCCTCTGCAATATATCTCACTATTTTTGACTTTTCTGAGCCTGTCAAGTCCTTCTTTTGACCCATTTTGCCAAAGGAAAGGAAGTTGCCTAATAATTATGCACACCTGATATAGGGTGTTGATGTCATTAGACCACACCCCTTCTCATTACAGAGATGCACATCACCTAATATGCTTAATTGGTAGTAGGCTTTCCAGCCTATACAGCTTGGAGTAAGACAACATGCATAACGAGGATGATGTGGTCAAAATACTCATTTGCCTAATAATTCTGCACTCCCTGTATGGTTGTGCTTCATTAAACTGCAGTTAAACTACTTGGTACTGCAGTTTTACTGCAGTTCTACTTCAATATACTGCAGTTCTTTTTTGTAACGGATGATTTTATCCATAAAAAGCTTTAGTACTACATACTATGTGATGTGACTAGTGTGATTGTTTAATTCAGAGGTCTCCAACCCGGCTCCCGGGGACCCACTGTCCTGCAAATTGTATTTCTAACCTGCTTCAACACACCTGCCTGTGCATTTTTAAGTGATCCTGACGGCTTAATTAACGGCTTCATGTGTGTTTGATTAGGGTTGGAGCTAAACTCAGGATAATGGGTCCCCAGGACCAGGTTTAATTTTTAACAGTAACAGTAAGTGTTTGTCTATTAACAAAACTTAGATTACTCACACAATATTTCTATTAAAAAAAAAAAAAATCCATGCATTTCATACAGTCGTTATAATCCTTAAAGCAATTATCTGATCGAAAAGATAGTGATCGCTACTGACTGTATAGCACTGTTCATTCTGTCTTTATAGAAAGAGTGTAGGCAAGTATCTGTCGCCAGGACTATGAGCCCATTACTGTAAGAAGTTGCCCTTGGTGAGGACTGAATCTGGGTCTCTGGTGCACAAGAAGTGGGTGGTTACTCACAGAACTAACTCCCCACAGTTAAACCCAATGGCAGAAGACCAAAAGAGCCAGCAGACTTGAGTCTTTAAAAAAAATCAAAGTAATCTTTACTGGAAAAACAATAGATACCAAAATACAAATGAATTAGGAGAGCCTAGATTCCATAAAACAGAAAAAGCAAAAACAAGAGTCCAAAATATCTAACAGAGATACACTTAACTTGAAGACAGGTAGCAGAAATCTCAGGAAGTTGGACTCAAGACTGAACACAATAGCAGGGAACAAACAAATACAGGTGTGGGAAATCAGGGCTAATGAGCAAAGAACATGGTTGGGGCAATGGCGCCTTTTACAGGAGTGGAGAGACTAGAGTTCATGCTGCAAGAGTTCTGGAGGAAGCATGACACAGAACTAAAGGATAGCGACCCCTGGTGGCCAGGATGAAAATAGTGCTCGAGGACAAGACCGTTAAAATTACGGAGACTAACCACGGTTTTACTACAGTAAAGAACCATGTTTAGTGCACCTGTAGCCAAATGAACATGTGAGTAAATACTACAGAAAAGCTCTACTCAAAGAATAATTGAAAATGATCACATAAACACCGACATTCGAAGTTCCCTGGTGGGATTAAAAAGAAGTTTGTGGGTGTTTGTCGGATAAGTTTGAATGATCAATTAGGTAACTAGCTAGTGGAGCCAAACAGCACTGCCCTTTGTTTGCGTCCTCGCTACACCATAAAAATAACTATATAAACTATTTATGGAAAACAATCATAATCAACAAACATACTACAAAAACTTTTCCTCTTCGCTAAAGCAGTTCAACATGGCCTCACATCCTTTGTTGTGTGTTCTCTGGGTTTAAGTAAATTTTAGGGTTAGTGATTTCACTAACCTGGGGACGAAGCTCATTGTGTAACACTCGGTGTTCGGGAACAGGCACAAGGAGACAGGAATGAGCAATACAAGGTTTTAATTTGAAATTGAAGACATGAAATGTTAATGACGAACCAGGACAGGACTGACACCGAGGGAATTTATACAGATGAACACACTAGGGTAATGAACGGGACACAGGTGACAGGCATGACTGATACAAGACACAGGTGTAGACGATGAACTAATAACGAGACGAGCACATGGAAAGGCAAAACAAGGATCACATGACAACCGAAGGAAACAAAACAAAGAGCACATGACTGAATGACAGGACAAAAACAAAGAACATGTGACAAATGACAGGACAGGGGAACAGAATAAACAGATAGACAAGGACACGATTATGACACATTGTAGTCCCTACCAGTCATTTGTTGTAGTCCTTAAACAGCAAATTCTTTAAAAGAAAATATCTCTCTTTGCATTGAACTTTGAGCGTTGTAACTTTGCAGATGTTGTTTATGCTCAAACAGCAACATTACACACTAACTAAAGTTAAAAAAAGTGAAATCATAATCAACCACCCCTTTAATAAACGTGCGGTTAGTCTACTAATATCTTAAAATAAACGACAACTAGTTGACCAGAAAAATCTTTAGTCGAAGGAAAGCTTTAATATATTAGCTCGTCCATGAAAATGATTTCTGCCTGAGCCTTGTTGAATTCAGGTCAAGATGAGACAACTCCCATGATTCTACTCTTTCATGGCATCATCATGCAATGTTATCTTTTGAATGAGCGACGTCTAACAGCGAAACTTACACACTGTGCCTTTAATAGCCTTCATATAAAATGAAAACAAGAAAGAATAATATTTGCAATTTTAAAACTCGTTATTGAAACAAACAAAGAGGCAGGGGTTCCTCATTAACTTTCAGTTTATTCCCTTCCGACGGATCTGTTTACCTTTGCTGGACTGACGTGAACGATAACGAGCTAAAATGATGGTGTGAAAAATGGGCAGAGCATCAATCAATACGAGAGCAGAGACATTGTGCCATAATTTCCAGCTAAATTACTCCACCCGCTTGCTAGGCGGTGAACTGCGCTTTGTTATGTTATGAATCAAAGCCAGATGAGATGAATGACTGTGAGCGCTGAGTTAATGTTCCCGTGTGAGAGTGATGAGGGTCTGCTGATGCCTCCATATAGCTGCAATGCAGGAGCATGAACAAAATTATAATGAAAGAAATGATCATCGCTCTGGTTTAAATATGCCACAACATGAGAACTGAGATACATCGCTTTTGTTGACTTAGCAAGGCATACATAACTGCTGATTTGGTCGTCTCACTTTGCACGACTATGTTGCAGTCACAGTTTTTTAAGTGATGCTTGAAGAAGATGATCATCATTTACCCTCATGTCTTTCCAAATGGTAAGATTTTTAGTGAATGACAACGTACATTTCGGTACATACGTTTCTCACACAAAGTTACTGTATGACTTGGAATGTAAACTTGGTGCTTTTGTTGTCAGCAAATGACAATATTCTGGTTCAACTATTCTATTAAATCTGCATTGAAATGGAAGCAGTGTTAGGACTTTTCATCTAGTTTGTCATGCATTACATACAAGTGAACTGAATTATTTAAAAAAAGTGTGCATGGAGGCAGATCAAGTTGACGTTTTGATTAAAAATCAATTTTTTTAGGTCAAAAACAGAAATGAAAAAAATAAAATAAAGAATGAACCATAAGATCAGTGGCATGGAGGGTGAATTTTCCTTTCTTGTCGACTTTAAGGGGGCTATATGTACGAATTTTCACGTATAAATCGCTTTTTTATTGACAATGTGTGAGCAGCTTGTAAAGAAACCTAAAAAAGAGAGACCTTCCTCGACTTCCTATGAAAGCCTGTAGACTGATTTTAATGTGAAGGACCCTGGATGTTTTTTTTGGTTTTTTTTTTGATGGGAAAATCAAAAAGATGTGACAGTTCCGCTCGCTCCAGAGAGCCGTTCTTCCATTATATGACACATGCATATATAATGTTCTGAATAATGACGAAAGAGCCATTCTGTACTGTAATCTTAATGTGTCAAGCAAAGAAAACGGTTTAATTTAAACTATAGTCTCATATAGCCAGACATATAGAGTATATAGTCTCAAATAGAGGCCTACTTTATAACTAAACTATCATAACAGGGTCATTTGAATTACTTCATCTGTCAACATGATTCCGGTGAATTGCACAACTTGTGCAAACATATTCACATTGCTATGATCAGATGCTTTCTAAATATCTGAACCTCATTCACAGCAGAGTGGGAATGGATAATAACTTCACCGTGACTTTATTGGGACCTAGAATCACATTCATTAGATGTTACGCGTGAGCAAGTGCGAGCACGAGTAATAAGCTGTTGGCTGCAGTTCACTTAACGGCCACCGGTGTCGCTGATAGCAAGGGTTTCTGAATTACATATAGCACCTTTAATAATAAATCATAAACAACTTAAGCGTGCAATATGGATTTTAATGTCTCTGAAGTGTTTGTGGCTAAGACTAGAGCTTTCTGAGGTTTGAGCATGGAGACGCTTCCATATCTGCATAGCCCAAAGCAGCTGATTAGAGAAGACAGCTCAATGAAGCTCAAACCAAATCAGACTGCATGATTAATCTATCCGCTGATAAACGCCTCTCTTTTTACATTAAACCATCCGTTTGAATGCAGAATAGACATCACAATCCAGACACATGTCCACAAAGATTTGATCACGCTAATTCTGACTTAATACAGAATTATAGAGTAGCCCCAAAAACTATTTGGATCCTTCAGACCCACTTAAAGAAGGCTAAATGGTTATTTCTTTAGATGTAAAATATCAAAGCAGGTCATCTGAGCTTGAATGCTGCTGAGACTTTTCACATAACTTTATTTTTGCAAAAACTTTTAATCAAATGCTGCGATTTTTCCCCTGTGAAAAAGAAGTGTGCTTAATTGAATGTGCACTTGTAGTGTACTTTAAACCTTTAAAATAGAAATATATATATATATATATCTTTTTTTACTGCAAGTAAAAAGTAAATACTTTACTTTTTTCTTGCAGATAAAATATTATTTAAATAAAAGTCCACTTAAGTGTACTTAAATTCTGTGCTTGTATTTTTGTAATATTCAGCTTTACATTTTCAATAGTATTTGTCATTTTTAAAGAATTACTCTTATTTTGATGTGTTGACTAACATACTAAAGCACCTGTAAAGCACTTTATTATCATTTTAACTGTAGTATTATGTATTTAATATAGCAGTTAACATATTTTGAATGTACTAAATTGCAACTTCATTACATATGTTACAAATAAACATTGTTACAAATATATTTAAATACATGGCATATAATTTCAATTAAAGTATATTTTAATTTACATAAATCCTTGAAATACTAATAATCCAGCTCAAGTGGGTCAAACAAGTACACTAACGTTCAGCTAGTTGGGTTTGATAAAAATTTAAATATATTTTCTATACTATATTTGAATTTAATGCAATTAACATGCAATAATGTAGTCAGAAATATTACATTCAGTTCGAATATAAATATATTATTTTAAAGTATATTTTTCTGTCAGGGTTTGTAGATGTACAACGTCATTTCTCTTAATGTTCACGCCGATGTTTAAACCACTAACATTTTACGATCACAAAGTGTCACTTTCTATATCGCATGTTTTGCTCGAAAAGTATGCTTTCTTAAAAATGGACTCCACTTGTTATTAAGCAGTTACATGAAATTTGCATGACATTCAAGACGTTCCTACATGCTCAGATGCTTTTTCAGGAGACAGTTGGTCATTTGCACTTTATTTGGGTCCGTAAGATCTCGATTCTCAAATGCTTGAAAGTCATGTGGAAAAAAAGGTGCAATCGATATTTTCATTTTACCTCGAAGAGGAAATTAGTAATGCACAACCCTGTATTCTGCTGCCTCTCTGAATTGATTATGTGCACAATGAGAATTATAGTACGTTCGTGACTCAATGCTCAGATAATCTCTGCAATCGTATTAGACACCGGACAGCTAATGGAAGAACGGCGCTAGAGGAAATCAAATGTCCGATGATGAGAGCACTTACTGCTGATCCACTTAGCGCTGGGGTCGTGAACTTTGAAGTCTTTCTTGAAGATTTCTTCCACTGTCACTTTCCCCTTGAAGGCCAGGCTATCATCCTCACCTATGGGGAGAAAAATAAAGCAGAAAAGACTTTAAGCACAAAGACCTCCAAGTTTATTTGGTGCAACTCACAATCTTCACGCCTCCACCATCTCCTGCTCAGTGCATGTCAAAAACTCGGGTTCACGGGAGGCAAACTGTATCTACGTTGGGTTGAATTGGCTGACAGGCTCTTCTTAGAGGGCAGCCTGGTGATTTTTCCTCTAAAAGAAGCGATAGTCTCTTCAGTAATGGCAACTGCGGCTCCTTGGCTTGATGTGAAAACCACAGTGCTCTCTTAACGCAATGCTGGAAAGTTCTGACTGTTCCAGCCTCCAGCAGCGCCTGGGCTCATTATCTCGGCTGTGCCGCTGCGCTCGGGGCCTAAAGATCGCCTCCATCAGGCCACCTCTGTTTGACATCACCTCTCATTTGTTCAGCACACGGCACGAGTGCACCAACTCGCCGCCACATCAATACCTAGAGAGACCGAACACACAGCTAGTGGAAAAGCGTTTTAAATCACACGCATTGTGAAGGAATGCGCCGGCAGAGCTTTGCATTAAATGACAGCCCCATAAGGTGAAAATGAACACCAGAAAGTATTCAGCGTGTTTGACAGCGAAAGCGGGGAAGAATCTATCAACTCGCGCACACTTCATCTCGCTCCGACTAATATTACGCTGTCACTTTGACTCGTGTACGTGTGCAGGTTTGCGCGTGGGCCGGGTGCAATTCTCCAGCGCCTCGGAGGATGGGGATAAAAGGGAGTACATGGAAGTAAACACAATCAGGCGTCCCTCCAGGCTCTGCTTTGGACCAATTGAATGTTTCATTATTAAAATGGACTTTGTGCATTTACAGCTGATGCCAGCACTAACCCGATTTATTTAGTCATAATTCTGCACATCAGATACGATCACAGAGTGCTTTCGTCTAGCATATGACTCATTTCATATGCATTGGAAGTTGCAGAAAAGGCAATATCTGATTTGTAGCATTTTGCTGTCAGGATGAGCAGTATTACACATCCTAAATGGGAAGACTGCAGAAGAGCAAACTTCCTGAAACTAACTCAGACTAAGGGTGCGTTCACACTTGTCATGTTTGGTTCGATTAAAACGAACCCTGGTGTGATCGCTCAGTTAGTGCGCTTCGTTTGAACATATGTGAACGCTGCCATCCGAACCCTGGTGCGGACCAAACAAGCGGACCGAGACCGCTAAAAAGATGGGTCTCGGTCCGCTTCCAAACGAACTCTGGTGCGATTCGATTGATATATGAGCGCAACACGGACCAAAGACATGTAAACCAACCAAAAACAGGACGTGATGTCACAAGATGCGACGCTACAAGTCACTGATTTGACGACGTGGAAACGAACTCTGGTGAGGGCAAACGTGGAGCAACGAGGAGGTGAAGCACCTCATCAATATTTATTTCTGCGTACAACAGAGGAAATCCTGCTGCTGTTTTGAATGTTTTGAACATTTTATGAGCTCTTCATGAGTTCTCAGCTGGTAAAAATAAAGCATTTGTACACGCATGAAATGATGGTGTTTAATCCAGTGCACAGCATTGTTTTGAATGTTCGGGAATGAAGCTCCGTCGCGAAATATACGTCATAAAAGCCGACCAATCAGGTCGTGACCGTATCCCAATGCCTTTGGTTCGGGAACTTAAAGTTCGCTGTTAAAAATGCCAGTGTGAACGCTAAGCGGACCAGGACTATCTGTTTTGTTTTGTGGTCCGGACCAAACGAACCAAACCAACCGAACTACAAGTGTGAACGCACCCTAAGTTTAGTCTTGCATGTGGACTATAGTCTGGTTCGCTTTTCAGCTCATTCTGCACCTGTCCAAATGCATGGATATGTCTCATTTCAACAGGTGCCACATGACTAATGCATTTCGATGACTTTTCCAATTGACCCTTCACAAAGACCCGCCCCCTTTAGTTATTGTTGCTTTGTCTGACCAGCCATGTGCTCTCACGCCACACATCATGTTCTCATGCAGCAAAAATACCGCACACTGACAACGCGTCGACAGACATATGAAACAGTTTCAATCATTTTTTAAAGAAGTTTACGCAATAAATAGCATATAGTGACTCTTTAATGTGTCGTGACAGATCGCAGAAGCGGCTCGTGAACCGGTCATCTCTTCATACTAGTTCATTTATAGCATCAAATAGAAGGAATGTTGTTTCAAGCGCAGAAAAACATGAGTACACACCATTTTTAAAGTTCAAGTTCACCAACGTTAATCTACTAACTCCTCTGACTTCTTTGTCAGACAAAATGACGGATGCGGAGTGATGATTGGTCAGATCAAACTGTTTGCGCAATTGTTCATTACTGGATAAGGTTTTTTTTTTTTTATAAAACATCATTTTATAGTGATAAAAAAAGACCCTAGACAAATTATTTCAAGGTTGAGCATAATTATTACAAATGTTTTGGATATAGAAAATCCCATAACTTTTTAAGACCTGAAAATCACAATTCAAACGAAAACCATTGATATTTCCAGATTTTCTTTGGCCATAGGAACCTCAGAGACTCCACACTGATTTGAAGCTATAAACCTATCAAACTCTGGATAATCCATTGATTAAAGTTTAAAGGCATACTGTATAGTATGCACTATGTAGTCCACCATCTAGTGAATTGATGTGAGTGACTTTTAATTAAAGCTGTGAAGTTGAGCGCATGAAGTGTCCAAAATTGCACACTTTCTTTTTTCTTTCTTCTTCTTTTTTTTTTTTTTTAGTTAAGTGCATCATCCTGGAATTTAAAGTGTACTTTTTGTTTTAGAATTTTCAGTGTTTTGTGTTCACACTACAATCATTGCAGGTTGACATGGATTTGACTCTGACTAAGCTCTGTAGAGTTAATAACCGTTTTTTCACTTTGGGGCCAGTGCGAGTCAGAGCGTTCCCGGGCCGGGCCGGGCTAATAGACTCATACCTGTAGCACTGAGCCAAAACCACACTGAGTTTCCAGCATCCGCAGCGCTTCACTAAATCCTGCTCATAACACGCCTCTCTGGAACTACGTCACACACCCATCATTTTAACAACAAATGGAAGTTTTATCAGAAAACTAATCCGAAAGAAATCACTAAAAACTAGCAAGATCACAAAACATGATAAAAGCGTCCGTTTGTTGGCATTTTGTTGTTTACTTAAAGACCAAAAGCATCAATGTTTTACCACGGTTTTACAATAATAAGTGATAGACTGAACAAAATGAATAAATTTGTCTCAAGATCACAGAAATAAAGTGTTATTTACCGTTACTACAGAAAATAAAGAGAGCATGCGTACTTTTTCAGCCGTGTCTGTTTTTATTTGTAGTCACAGGAGAGCATGCTCACATCAGATTTAGAAAGAATGATCATTTCTACATTTTCCACCAAAAACACCTGAGGAATAACCTGAGGAACTTGAGCACTCTCTCCAGGGACAGTCCCAATACAGTTATATTTTCAGAGAAAGCTCCCGAAAACTGGAGTTGCTTTATTTTATTTTGATCGTGATAGCCTATATGATTCGTGATCTCAGGAGAATATGTGTACTTTTACGTAAAGTGTGGTTCTACCACATGTACATTTACTTACGTTTTCACACACACCAAAACGTACAATATTGACATATTTATTGCACAAAAACGTAAAACTACTCATGTATTGACAGCAATAAAACACAAATTACTTACGCATCCAAGTGTGAATGTGTATGGATTCCTGTGTATTAATATTAAAATCGTGGCATTAATGTTTTGATTCTGCTGTATTCAACCGTCATGTTTTTAGTCACATTTATTGAATGCGGTTTAATATGAAATAACATTTCTGTTCGTGACTTGAGCTGCAAACTCTTTTCAGAGGATTATATGGTGACACTTTACAACTAAAAATGAACGGCACTTATACAGCATTTATTAATCTGTGTTAATGTTAATTTCAACATTTACTAATACATTATTATTATCTTGTTAACATTAGTTAATGCACTGTGAACTAACATGAACAAACAGTGAACAACTGTATTTTCATTAACTAACATTAGCGAAGATTATTAAATACAGTAAGAAATGTATTGCTCATGGTTAGTTCATGTTAGTTATTTAATACATGAACTAATGTTTAACTAATGAACCTTATTGTAAAGTGTTTCCAATTATATAATGTTAAACAAGACTACACTTTAAAACCTTAAAATGAACAACATTTCTGTAATTGTTTAACAAGTTTGTTAGCTGTGAGACACAAACGGCGTTTCCTCCTATGCAGGTACTGACAATACAACCGTAAAATACACCAAAACACAACATAAATTCCCAAATCACATCTTTCTGCACCCCATAAAATATGAGAGAACTGCGACTGCAACTCATCATCATTTAAAGCACTTTTGGCACCACTGTTGACATTTTTGCAATAAATGTATTATTGTGATTACGCTTGTTTGTCTGTTATTTATTTATTTATTTATTTATTTATAACAGTATTGTTTTAAGAAATGGTTATGGGTAGGTTTAGGATTAGTGGCTCAAAATATTGTTTTAACGCTTCATCGTTACTAAAATTGTCCTTTTCCTGCACATTTCTGTCCATTATGTTTTATTCTTTTGATATTCTATATAAAATGGGTATGTTTGGGTCCAGGGTGGGATTTAGGGATCTTAAATGTATCTATAAAATGCTAAAAGGGAAATTATACATATTTCTTTACGACATGAAAGATTCGTAAATATTTTATTGCATAAAAGCCAGGCAATCTGTTTGGAGTTTTTTTGTTTGCAATATGCATCAGGCGTTCCATAAGCGGTCTGTGGGAATGTCGCCTGAGGCTGATACTAGGAAACATTTAAACGTGAACGGAAAAAAGACCTTATATACCGACACACTACATAAACAGTCATCTATTAGGCAAACAAGATATCATAATCCATGTCAATGAGTTCAGTCAAGTGAGTTTCAAAGAGCGACAACTAAAGAAATGTCTTGGACTTGCATTCAAGTCTTATGCCCTGCTGGTGTGTCTATGTTAGTACTGACAGCTGAAGGCTGATTTTCTTGCATGGTGCAAAGGGGAGAAATGAGCCCAGCTGGAAGTTCTCCGCCTGGCTGCCTGCTATAGAGAGGCTGCAGCGTGCCTGGACTGCGCACTGTTAAAGCTGAGCTGTCCACCATTGCAGCTAAAGAAATATTCATCACTGTAAACACACATGTATGAAGTGCACTGCCATATGAATCCATTTAGAGCACAAAACTGTAAAATGACTTTATTGTTGGAGAAAAGCTGTCGAGTGCTCCAGTCTATAGGAATGAAGAAACCATTCACATTCATTTACCATTCACACTTGAAGGCAATCATACAAATTGGGATGCAGACTGAGTATATTGCACTTTAAAGATCAAGATAGTCATGCAAACCCAAAAAACAAAGCTCAGTTAAGTTACGCTACCTAAACCTATCTAATACCAGTGCTGTTTTGGTCTTGATCACTGCAGAATATCTATACCTCTGTGTGTGGAACTGATGATCAATCTTTTACACAACCCACTGATTTGTTGGTTTTCTCTGTAATGTCTATAAAAGAATATAAAAAAATGTAAATGTACAACAAAATATATATTATAAACTAAGTGAGTGGATAATTCCGCAGTATTTCAAGAAAAATCTTTGGTCCAGTCATCTTCTAAAATCTAAACATTAAGTGAAATACATAATTTGGTCGGGAAAAAAATAAAATTGCTAAATTTGGTAAAATTGTTAATTAATATTTGTATTCTTATAATACAAATAATAGTGATGCAAATTCAAAGTCCTCTCTACTCCAGTGATCTAACAGACACCCAGTAGCGAATATCACATCCTTCAGAAACAACAATAAACCCATTTCTAAAGCACTTGCTGCTTGGTTTATCCATATTCCATATCGTCTTCGATTTTATGCTCTACAAACAAAACGGCTGCTGAAGACAAAAAAGCTGATGATGTGTAATAGAGGCACCTTTCATACTCACGGGACCTCTGCTTGTGACATAATGGACTGCCAATGAATACTGTTACACAAGCCTCAGACACCGGTCACGCTGATGGCGTTTCCCATGGCGTTAACACCGAGACGCAGTGTTAAAGTTCGAGAGGGAACATAAAATTCTTCTTTTTATCTTTTTATCTTCAGATGAAGTAAAATTATGGGGATATTGAATCATTTGAACATTCAAACACTGTTTGAATGCTGAATGGAGAATGACTGACATCCGCAGCGGAGGAAGACTTGGAATACATATAGTGCACAAAAGTATTCATGATGCTTTCTAATGCATTTTTGCCTTTTGTGGAGCTTAACAGTAACAACCATAAATACGCACAGTATGAAATTCGGTTTGGTCTGTCTGACCAACACCTGATCAGGCAAAAACTGCAGTATCGGCGCCAAAACCGATCGGACTGGTGCATACCTAGCGTAAAGTATTGTATTTCGCACATACCCTGCATTTGGGGAGATGTGTTTTTAGCTTTCTGTGTAAGGGGTGTTAATGTGTGATAATCATGTATGGCTGTCTTTGCATAATATTAGAATGGTGAAGAATCTCTCCCAGAAATCCACTGCCAAGAAAATGGTGAGGTAAGGTAACTGAACAAATAATAAAATGAGGACAATCACAGGCATTAATTAAAGAGCAGCAAGAGCTCTCATAAGCTGCAGAAATGAGAGATGATCTCCACTTCAAAGTCAGAATGGCTGAATGAAAGGAACTTTTGTTGGTTAAGAAGATCAGTGTTATCTGTAAGTCTGTAGGCCTAACACAATGCACTGCTCTTTGTTTGACAGACATGTGGATCTTACTTGTCAGCCCTTCGGCCCAAAGTTAATGAAACGATTAAAAGGAAATGAAGACCTTCCGGTTCAGTCTATGATTCATTATTTTTCTTAATATATGCTGCTTCATTGATGTGGAGCAGAAGAGGAGAATGTTATTTTCGTCATTTGGAGATGTGAAAATTCAACGTGAATGCTGAGGGAGGGCATCTGTATTTTTGATGCACTGACAATGTTTTCATTGAATCTTGTGCTTTAAAAGATGTGCACACAGGATTGTCTATGTACTCTGACATTGTTAGTATTCATGAGAGAGGCTGGTGTAACTGACCCAATTCACTGCTGTCAGCTTAGATATCGGCAAAATATTTAAAAGGTGGTTAAAAGAACTTTTTTGGGGCGAAATTTCTTCTAGCAATCGCACTGAGAAATTCCTGGAGAGTCGGAAGGTGACTTGGCTGATCTCTATGCACAAGGAAAGTGCAATTTCGGTAACAACAGGACAGAGAGGCAAAAATAACTCTGGGAAGGTTATCTGACAGACCCCCCGCTATGGTGCCACAGAGCGCAACGGTTCCTGAGAGATTTGTGTGAAAAAAGTAGCCCTTCCCGGAGAAAATGGAGCTTCCATCATGAACCCTCGGAGAGATGAGCTCCTCTGACATGTCCAATTAGCTGTCATTGTGTCAGTCAAGCGTCAGTCAACAGTGAGAAATGTTTCCTCTAAAAACATAATAATAAAGCTGGGATAAAAGAGGACCTGACCCAGTTTTCCAGTCAAAGCACTGATCGAGCTCCATCATATCAACTTATCCATTACATGAAAGAGAGGACGTGTCACAGCGAGACAAGAGTAGAGATTGAGAAAAAACACTCGGGCAAGAGGAAATCAAGAGTAACATCATTGATGGAGTGTGGTGGGGTGTCAGGAGCATTTTGTATCTGGCAGTGTGGATAACACTGAACTTTTCATCAGCGGGGCAGAGGGGAGGAGGATGAACTGACAGGGGCTCTATTACTATGACCACCTCCTGGGACTCGAGAGAATGGCAATGTTTTTAAAGTCGAAATTATCTTTTGAAAAAAAGGTTCTGTAAATTTCAGGAGGTTATAGATTTCCCCACAATATATAAAAAATGTATAATTATATAAAAAATTAATTATATATTATGAATAAAATATATATAAATAAAAATAATGAAAATGTTTCTTGACAAAAAAAAAATATATATATATATATGTATCTTCCTTGCAAATATATATATATACATATACATATATATATATATATATATATATATATATATATATATATATACATACACACACACACACACACAGTGGGTACGGAAAGTATTTAAATTAAATGTTATATTGCAGCCATTTGCTAAAATCATTTAAGTTCATTTTTTTCCTCATTAATGTACACACAGCACCCCATATTGACAGAAACACACAGAATTGTTGACATTTTTACAGATTTAATAAAAAAGAAAAACTGAAATATCACATGGTTATAAGTATTCAGACCCTTTGCTGTGACACTCATATATTTAACTCAGGTGCTGTCCATTTCTTCTGATCATCCTTGAGATGGTTCTACACCTTCATTTGAGTCCAGCTGTATTTGATTACACTGATTGGACTTGATTAGGAAAGCCACACACCTGTCTATATAAGACCTTACAGCTCACAGTGCATGTCAGAGCAAATGAGAATCATGAGGTCAAAGGAACTGCCTGAAGAGCTCAGAGACAGAATTGTGGCAAGGCACAGATCTGGCCAAGGTTACAAAAAATTCTGCTGCACTTACAGTTCCTAAGAGCACAGTGGCCTCCATAATCCAGACGTTTGGGACGACCAGAACCCTTCCTAGAGCTGGCTGTCTGGCCAAACTGAGCTATCGGGGGAGAAGAGCCTTGGTGAGAGAGGTAAAGAAGAACCCAAAGATCACTGTGGCTGAGCTCCAGAGATGCAGTCGGTTGTAGAACGTCAACCATCACTGCAGCCCTCCACCAGTCGGGGATTTATGGCAGAGTGTTTGCTAAAAAACACCTGAAGGACTCCAAGATGGTGAGAAATAAGATTCTCTGGTCTGATGAGACCAAGGCAGAACTTTTTGGCCTTAATCATAAGCGGTATGTGTGGAGAAAACCAGGCACTGCTCATCACCTGTCCAATACAGTCCCAACAGTGAAGCATGGTGGTGGCAGCATCATGCTGTGGGGGTGTTTTTCAGCTGCAGGGACAGGACGACTGGTTGCAATCGAGGGAAAGATGAATGCAGCCAAATGAAGTACAGGGATATCCTTGACGAAAACCTTCTCCAGAGTGCTCAGGACCTCAGACTGGGCCGAAGGTTTACCTTCCAACAAGACAATGACCCTAAGCACACAGCTAAAATAACAAAGGCCGAAGGTTTTTCTTTTCAGCAAAAGCCACCATTCCCTCTTTTTTAACCTCTCACCATCAAACCACCTTCATTTAGAGATCACTTCTCACAATCCAATCAATTACTGATATTAAAATCCCACCCCACATGTTTTTTTTGTAACATCCTGTTTCACTCTGAAATGTCACATTACGTAATGAAAAATGGCTTGCGAGTGTTGTCATGCTGACGTCAAGAATAGGATTATATGCAATGTGCCTTGGATAAATTAGGTGCAGTTATATAAGTGACCTGGTTTGCAAGCAGGAGTCCGTAGAGATCTTTGATACCTGTCCTATGTACTGTCCTGCAGTTTTTGGAGTGGCGTCAGGACTCAAGCTAGAGATGCCACCTGTTCGGTCTCTACTGCCTGCGCTCATTCTCTCTGCTCTATTAGCCTGACTGCCTGAATCATCCCCTGCTCCAGTTTAGATAGAGCACAGACGTGAAGCGAAAGACTGAAGCCAGAGAGGGTGTCTAAACAGACACTCACACCCACCCACATGACCACTAAAATGTCCTTACTAGTTGGTTGTCATAATATTTCACTATATATGAGGATATGTGACCCTCACAAGTATAGCCAAACCTGTACACACACACACATTGGGTTTTGAGGGTCATTTCATAGAGTGGTGCATTGCATAGACATAATATTTTTTGCTGTATTATATCCCCAAACTCTAAACCTACCCTTCACAGAAAAACCTACCCATCATTATGTATCATTTATAAGCTGTTTTCATCATGGGGACCAACCAATGTCCCCACAAGGATGAGGATTTGGGATATTGCAATCTTTGTGAGGGCATTTTGTCCCCATTTCATAGGGTTTAGCTGAACCACACACACAAACACACACGTGCTCATGCTCAAAAGCATAAAGCAAATCAAGCAGTGCCTCAACTCAACCTGTGCCTCCCATTAAAATATTTTACATTGAGCTTATTATTAGAGAAATATGTAAATGCATGGAACAACACAAAACTACAGACAAAACTACTCACTTAGTTTCTCAAAGACCACTAGTTTAATGTAGGCAAACCAGCATTCACAGCACGCTAATTAAAGCACGGCTGGGAGATTTTAATGGCTCTCAGAGAGCAAGGGAATGCTGAGATTTATATTGCCCAGTAACAGGCTTCACTGGCCACGTACAAACTGCAGTTAAATATGGTACTTCCTCCACTGCTGAGACCTGAACTGTTCTGTACAGTTAAGATGTTTCTTTTAGTATCATTTCAATGGCAGAGGAAAAAAAAAAAAAATACAATTTAACTATCTGATTTTAGTCTGTGGATCAAAAATAACACTTTATTTTACAGTGTCCTTGTTAAATGTGTATAATATAATAACAAAAATATTAAATTATGCAAGTAACCCAAAACCAAACCTATATGCTGTCACTAATATTACTCAGAACTTAACCGTGTAATTACAGTCACAAGGGCACCGTAAAATAAAGTGAGCAAAATTGAGAACACTCAATTCTTAGCATGCATAAATAAATCAATAAAACCAGCACACGATTTTACAACAACACAATGCAACTCTGAAACACCATACTGCAATGATCAGTTTTCATTCAGATGCATAATCTGCATTTGACTCAATCGTTTTCCAAAAATATGTAACATTTAGTAGTCAAATGACTATTTAAGTGATGAAACCGCAGAATCACTCAGTGAGGATGGTTGTGCAGAAGCATTTCAGTTCATTGAGCACATAACTTTGAAATAGCTTTGCAATGCTCACTTTGCGGTACTGACCGCACATTTGACAGGAACAGGTATCAGTGCTTTCCCTTTCTCTGAACAAAACAAATACCTGAATCCGCTGCCATCGTCTTGTCAGTCATCATTCCTTACTCTTCTCATGAGTGAAATCTGATTCCTGACTCATGAGTAGTGATGTAACTGTAGTGTCTGTTGTCCAACTGAACTAAATGGCTTTTATTCTTATAAAAATCCAAAACGCAACATGGCAGGCAAGTAATGTAATCAGTGTATGGCTGAACACTGTAACATCGACTACAACGGCAAGCCTAATCCTGTTTCTATTATGTATAAGTATTTCTATCGGTTTGCCTCAACCGCTACTGATATTTCAATCCCATTATTCCTAGATTA
Source organism: Opsariichthys bidens (assembly GCA_037194245.1). Taxonomy (NCBI): domain Eukaryota; kingdom Metazoa; phylum Chordata; class Actinopteri; order Cypriniformes; family Xenocyprididae; genus Opsariichthys; species Opsariichthys bidens. The sequence continues at coordinate 4,009,009 of CM074311.1, read as the reverse complement.
GTCGTAATCTTCATGACTAATGCGTGCACGTGATGTCACCTATGCAGCAAGCCTCAGGTTAGCTTGGGATATGGAAACACCATCGCCAAATATAAGTTGTGCCATTACATGGCTTGCCCATCCACATCCCTTTGATCTTGATATACATTACACCCATCTATCATTAAAAATTATTTCTAGACAATAAAACATTTTCTTACAACCTTACGTATTGACAATATACATCATGAAATATAATTGTATCAGGGTAACAGGTAACTTATAGCTACAATTAGCATCAAGCTACATAGGACAATTTATGAGATTAGTATTACGCTTTTACTCAAAACTCACTGTGAACCACCATTGAGTGTTTGTAATAACTTCTGATCACGTTTTCATGTGGATTTTGGTCATATGATGAGGCAGAAATATGTTGTTTGTAGCATTTTAGAATAAGCTAATCGCTACAGCTGCTTAGCAGTTCTCATGTAACACACATTTTCTTACAACCTTACATATTGACAACATACATCATGAAATATAATTGTATCAGGGTAACATGTGACTCACAGCTACAATTAGCATCAAGCTTCACATGACAATTTATGAGATAAAATACTACGCCTTTACTCAAAACTCACTGTGAACCACCATTGAGTGTTTGTAATAACTTCTGATCACGATTTAATGTGGAATTTTGTCATATGATGAGGCAGAAATATGTTGTTTGTAGCATTTTAGAATAAGCTAATCGCTACAGCTACTTAGCATTTCTCATGTAAACATCCTTTAATCAAACATCGCGTACAAATTATATACTGTCGTATTTGTATGTTTATTAACCTCACGTGTAGAAATGTTTATACTTAACCCAAAGCGAGTTACGGACACCTAATATGAGGTCCAGTGAAAGATCTTCCTCTGAATCATAACACTGAGTGAAAACACAGGGAGACAGCAGTGGAAGCTAAAATGCTCTCCAGATTGCTAAATTAATAGAAATTATGATTCTGTCAATTTATATATACCATAACATTTACAAAGAGGCACACATGTAAAGTCAGAACTTTAAGGATACACAATTAACACTCCTTTGGGGAGTAGTAGTGTAAAAATAAAGTAAGTAGATTTAACTTAATTATAATTATCTGCCAGTGTGGTAATAAAAATAATCTTAGTGTTAACGCAAAATATGTATATTCAGAGTATCTATCACTAATTGCATATTTACACCAACTCCACCAACCAATGTCACACAAGGTTCACCAGCTTCAGTGGTGTAGGCAGTGGCGCGGAAGGCGTGAAGTTTCTTGTGATGCGATTGACCCAGGTTCGAGCTCGCTCTTCTCCCTTTTCCCATCATATATCACATCAGAAAGGCACTTACTTCCAATAAAAATTAAGAAAATGTTCTAAAATTGGAAGTGCCTAACGAATGTTTAAGAATGATAAAAGTAGACCTATATATCATTTTTATAAAAAATAATCATTTACACTCACCCTGTTAGTGTTCAACAATACTGAGGTGCAAATAGTATGTGTCTGCCAGTATAAAGTATAAATAGAATCTAATTGCTATTTACACTTATTGCAAGGACTGCTACTTTTAGCTATCACGATATTATTATGACACTTACTATTATGATATTATAACAGTGAAAATAATTAAACCTGTATTGACTCAGAAGTACGCAGACGTCTTTTTGCTCGGTGCTGTTACCATGGTGAATCGTAATATCGGAGCTCCATCGATTAAGGCTTTTCATAGTCAACCTAGGGTTGACTGAACTAACTCAATTCAGCTGTTCTGGAACCAAAAACTCAGAGGAAGTCAACTAAGAGTTCAAGTTTTAACTCAGAATTGGTTGAACCTCCTTATTGAAATGGGCCTCTGAACCTTCAAAGTGTTTATTTTGTTTGCATGGTCGTATTACAAATGTGAAAACATGTCCCAACTGAAACTTCCAAGTAAAAGCCAATATGTTTTGGAAAACATTCAAGGTGTTCTGGCAGGATTCAGTAACATGAGAGGCTGCGTCTCTAATAGGATTGTGCACCTGTATGTAGACACTTGAAAAGTTCTGGTTTGTAAACAGCATGTGTGTGTGTGTGTGTGTGTGCAGTGGCCTAGAGGCTCATGGCCCCGGGCCCTTTGCTCCCAGGCTGGTTACCTGGAGTCAGCAGAATGACAGAAGTGACGATCAGTGAGCAGATGACCAGAATAACAAGCAGCGCAATCGCTATTCCCTTCCAGTTCCTCTGCGGAGGGTTACTTCCCACCAGCTCCTACAAAAAGAGACGGACAAAGAGAGAGAAAGCATGTGAGTCGATGAATGCAAATGGGAGGTTAGTCAAGGACAGTGGTGTGTGTCAGTGAGCAGCACCTCCTGGGAAACTGCTGTTGGCCTAAAACAAATTCTGCCAACATCTCTGTACAAAAAAAAAAAAAAATTAGTGTGACATACACTATTATTCAAAAGTTTTTAATGTTTTTGAAAGAAAATCTTATGCTCATGAAAGCTGCATTTATTTGATCAAAAATAGTCCAAAATTTTAATAAGTAAACACGACCTCACAATGTGTCGATCAATGTGTTTACACACTGCCTATGAAACTTTCTTCCGTTATAAAAATTTTTGGATCAGTTAAATTTTCTGCGTTTTCCGCATCCGTAGCAAGCATTGTTGTGTTGTGATTGGTGTTTTGACAATTCAGAGCCAACGTACAAGCGAACGCCAAAATCCAGAAGTTGCCGCCCTTCGTCTCGCAGCACAAAGCAGTATATGACAAACAAAGTGTGGAATACAAAGAGACAGAATATAAAGACAGATTGTGGCAGATATAAACTTTGAATCACTCTGTATAATCCTGCAGCTCCTTGTTAAGGAGGTGGAACTCTCCTTACTCTCTATGCAATCCCAGGATAGGATGGACCCAATATTTCCTCTTTTTTTTTTTTTTCTTTTTAGAGACAGGACAGCAAAATCATCATCCCTGCTTGAAGACTTGCATGCATGACGAAAACGAAAAAAAAAAAAAAAAAATGCATACGAAAATTTGGACATAATATTGTGAAATATTGTAAATTTAAAATAACAATTTCAAATTTGATATAATAAAATGATATTTATTTATCACACGAACCCTTGGAACCTTTTTCATTCTAAGATGCTGATTTGCTGCTCAGAAAAAAAATTATTCTTATTAATATTATTATGGATGTTGAAAACAGTTGTGCTGTTCAAACTGTGATATATTTTTTCTTCAAAAATTTGTTGATGAATAAAAAGTTTATATTTATTCAAAATAGATATTTTTCTTATCTTACTGTCACTTTAAATTAATTAATTAAATTAATTTATAATTAATCATTTATAATAAATGTAATTAATTACTTACAGAAAAAAAAAAATTAAAATCATACTGACCCCAAACATCTGAGGAAGATTTATTGGTTAAATGAAGTATTAAGTTCTAAAAAGCTTGAGGGCGTTTTCATTTCTCAAGGTCAAAAAAGAAAAACGCATACATCATTTGTATTTGGTTCACGTATTGTAACTATGTGGAGCAAAGCAAAGCATTTTTTTTTTCTCCAAATCTGAGATTAATTCATTGATGTTAAGCCTAAAACAGAGCAAATTTTCTTTGTAAATATTTGGCAGTAGTTCAAACTGAGACAAATTTGATAAATTAATGGATGTTCTTCCACATGAGAACAAATTTGAGCATAAGAGGAGCTATTTCAAACTGGCGATGAATCAAGTGTGAATGACAGACATTAAACTCAATAAATCCAAATTGTTTGCTTATTAAAGAAGCAGAGAACATACCCGCTCATTCAGATACAGCCATAACATCACAACAAGCAGTCAGCAGACACAAAGCATTTGAACTTTAAAGCAGAAAGCATGCAAATAGAGTTGAAAGTAGCATGCGGCTGTGGCCTGTGTTGTAGCGGCTGACGTTTTTATTGGACTCAACTCAGACTAATGAAGTGGAAGTCTAGTAGCGAGGGCGGCATTAAACTCTTTCAGGCCTGAGCTGTTAGTGACCTTGTTCCTGTCCTAATTGAATAGCGCGGCAGACATCATTAGCCTGCAGATAACAGTAGCCAGAGCCTGTTTACCGGGACACCCATTACAAGGACTCATTAAAGTCCCCTTCTCTCTCTGTTTCTCTCTTCCTCTCGAGGGTCACACAGACAGACTCTTCCTCTCCGGTATGCAGACAGAGCCACTGAGCTTCATGTGAACAGAGATACAGCATTACAGCATAAACCACCAACGGCACCTTTTAACCTGCCCTATCCCACGTATACTATCTGAATGACAATAACAGCAAGGTATATTTTTCCCATAATGCTATTGAGACACATTAGGAGTATTTATTAGAAATGAGTCTGATTAAATATGCACACACAAAAGCACCACAATGCCAAGCGCAATCCAAAATCTTAGGCTAAGTATGGGCTGATTATTTTTTGTTTGCTTTTTCTGTTGTTAATATTGAGTCAACCGATGAATGACACCACAATCTGTATCTAAAAATAACACCCAAAATCACAGGGAAAGTAATGCAATGAATTAGATTAATATTACTATATGTAATCTACATCACTCCTATTTATGGTCAAATTAGATGCATTACAGAAATGCTTGGCACGTACAATTTCAAGTTAAATGGTTAAACTACACAATAAAAATGCTGGGTTAAAAACAACCCAAGTTGGGTTGAAAATGGGCAAAAAATGTCATGCTGTGCAGTATTATTTAACTCAATATTTAATAAACATTCATTGTTTAATTATTATGTTCATTTTAAACATATGTTGGGTTAATTTTAAGCAAGCAATACAGTAATTTAAAAAAAAAAACAACTACCCAGCAGGTTGGGCAAACATTTAACTCAACCGCTGGGTTAAAACAACCCATTCGCAACAATTGCAAAATTTGTCCATTTTCAACCCAACTTCGGTTGTTTTTAAACCCGTATTTTTTAAGAGTGTATGATAACAATTGACTAAGTACACCAGATTTGGAAATTTGTGTGAATCTTTGCAAAATAAATATGAGAGAAACACAGTTCTAACACGAAAAAAAAATGGGTCAAGTCCAAAATGGCAAAACACCAAGCTTTTAATTATCTTAACCACAAAAATCCACAGTTTTTAGAAGAATGTGGAAAGTTATGTGTGGCGTGATGAATCACAATGAAACAGTGAAGTTCCAGACCGTTGTCTTTGGAAATCTGCTGAGAAATATAATAATAAATGCATACCATAAGTAAAGCATGAAGAAAGAAATCTATGTGTGATTTATTCTATGCTGAATCAAATGAAATATTTCTTTCTTAAGCTAGTTTTTTTTGTCAATTTGATGCTTTACACAACAATGACTTTAAATTATCTTTTGGGGGTAATGTGTCATATTTGATGTGCGATTAATTTGAGATTTATTAGATCAATAAAATCACCACATTATGTAATTAGATTCAAATTTTTAATCGCTTGACAGCCCTAATAATAATAAGTGAAGGTGACTGAGGTGAAGTGTGCCATTTTTGAATGCTTACAGAGACAAGCTGGTATGGTAGAGGAAGATGCTGAAATGATTTACTTTAACTGATTTAACTATTTCACAGGATTTAACTTAAAATATTAGGCAGCACAACTGTTTTAAAAATTAATAACATTAAGAAATGTTGCTAGAGCCCCAAGTATAGTCTACGGTGGCCGGGAAGTGCAAAACAACATAACAAAGTGTGAAAGACTTTTACGAAGCTCGAGACAAATTTTCATTTTGGAAAACATTTTTACCTATCATAAAACACAATTACATGGGGAAAACATGTCCCGAAACAAATTTACAATGACAGATTCTTCACGGAAAGGGAATGTCCCACACACCGGAAGTGTAACTTACTTTGCTTAGCGCTGTCCGGCTGTCGAGACGTCCCCCTGTGTTTCCGTCTGGTCCACGTCTTTTAGAAACTCCAAACACTGACACACGTAAAGCTAAACCGCGTTAAGCTGCTCATGTGTTTGCCACAAAACGGGCAAAACGTCCCTCGGCCGCAGTCCATGTTCGGTCACCGTAAACTTTATTTACGCCATTTACTCCACAACGACAACACGAATTTACCGCGCTCACCAACAACAACACCTTTCACCGCGTCACTTCCGGTGTGTGGGACATTCCCTTTCCGTGAAGAATCTGTTTCGGGACTGGTAAAAGTGTTTTGCGTCTTGTTAATTTGTTTTCCAAAATGTAAATTTGTCTTAAGTTTCTTAAAAGTGTTTCACACTTTGTAATGTTGTTTTGCACTTCCCGGCCACCGTAATATTAGAATGATGACCGATGACTGGAGAAATGGCTGCTCAAATTTTAGCCTTGCCATCACAGGAATAAATTGCATGTTTAAAATATATTAAAATAGTAACAGCATTTATGTGGACTGTTTCAGAAAAAAAAAAAAAAAAAAAAGCTCTGAAGATTAGAGCACACTTTATGCTGAGTGCGGCCCAAAGAAGCCTTGTTCTGACTTGACCTGCAGAAATGTCCTGCAATACAGTCCAGTAATGGCCCACACCTGGCCTCTCACAAGACAAACACACAGGCGAGAGACAACCTAGATCTATGACATCCATCCTGGGCCATTATCATAATGACCGTGCCATTACAGCAGCTGCTTAGTGAACAAAACATACACCTGTTTATGACAAGCCCTCTGCCTCCATTAAACCACTGCAACACTTTCCTACCAGGAGAGCTATTATACTTTATAATGGCTGCGGTCCAGAACGCCATCATTATATATTTTTTTTTATACATATTTTTTTACCAGCAACTCAAAACAATACAACAAACCCACGCTGACCGCTAACTATAACGCGCTTTCATATTAACAACACAAAAACACACGCGCGCACACATCCAGAAAATAATCTACTGCCGTGTTGTGAAGAGAAAAGATACAGAAAAGAAATAAATAAATAAAAAAAGAGAAAGTGTTTTGGCAGGTGTGAAATGAATACAGATCTGTTGATAACAACAGAGAGAGAGCGCAGTACTCCAGCTTTCATTCACTGATTGGAGGAGACTACAGCTTACAAAGCCAATGAAAAAAAACCCTAAAAAACACACACACTTGAAAAGACACACTACAGCCTGAGTGCAGCTCGGAAAAACAATGGGAGCAGACAGACAGGAGGCAGGATGTGGGGTGAATGTACAAGCTGCATTTCGGTCTTTGACATATCGTGCTAATCAATTACGCCTCTGTGTGTACTTTACAGATATGTGCGTCCTGAATTACACATTTCTGCACCCCTGTGCCAAAGCTTGAGTCCTAGTTTCTAAACAGCTGGAGGTGGAAATGAATGCAAAAGATATGCATCTATAAATAAACATATGGCGCTGGTGCATAAAACGTGACAATAACTTGACATTATCGTCACGACAAGGGCTTGGAGGCACCCTGCATAAAAACACAGGAATAAAGACTTGAATGTAAAATATTCAAATAGTTCACTTACTGGTGGGCACGCACTGGACAAAAAAAAATATTTACAAGTCCACTTAGCATGCTTGAATCAATAGCGAGCTATCATTTGCTTTCATTGATATTCAGGACAGAGTAATGAGAAGTGTGTTAAATAGAGGACATTTGCATTGCTAATCTCCATTGTCCGATGTGACCTCCCAAGTCTTCCGCTTTTAGATACATCGTAGGTCAAGATTTACCCAAAATATTTTGCCATCTTTCTTGACTGTATTCTGCAGACAGTTTTCAAAAAGTCTTAGACTGACCACAAAATGCCCACAGGCTGTTCATGGGGAACCTGTTGCATATTTCAGACAGAAATGGCAAGTTTTCTCAAAACAGTGTGGGGTGCGTTTCCCGTGTAATGATGTAACTCACTTCTTAACCACTGTAGTTGCAAGCATAGAAATTTACTAGCCAGTCATTACTATTTCCCAAAACCATACAGGGTCATGCATCTGCAGTTGGAAACACTTTGATTGATGACATCTCATGCAGGTGGTGGAGTAACAACTAATGTTAATTAATTCCCAATTAATGTCATATTATTATAGATTAGGGTCCAGTTCTCACAAATAACAAACAACTAACTACAACTTTTGCCTCAATAAAGTCCATATTACTGCTTATTGATAATTAAGGTAGGATTGGGGGATGTAGCATATGGTCATGCAGAATACGGCATTATTATGTGCTTTATAAGTACTAATGAACAGCCAATATCCTAATAAAGTAGCACTTTATTTTACAGTTCTGTTCCCCATGTACATATATATATGTACTATATTATATATATAGTACTTATTATAGTAATTTCAATAACTGGGTAATAACCAGTGGTGTATAAAGTACTTGAAAGCCATACTTGAGTAAAAGTACAGATATCTTACCAGAAAATGACTTTGGTAGAAGTAGAAGTCACTGTTTAGAATATTACTTGAGTAAAAGTTTTAAAGTAAGTGATATTTTTTGTACTTAAGTATGAAAAGTATTTTTTTGAGATTAAACATACTTAAGTATTTAAAGTAAAAGTAAAAGTAAATGCAAAATACAAAAGAAGCATAAAATATTAGTAAAAATTGTTCTACACACAGTTTGAGCAGCAAGATTGTTTTAACTCTTTCTTGTTTTGTTTGCTTTGAATTTTAAAAAATGGCAAAATGTTTATTGTAAGTTTTAAATATAAAAAATACTAATACATTAATTATACCTCGATCATTCACGTTAATTCATAGTGCATTATAATTAATGTAAGAGGCAACTTTAAAATGTTAAAATGTAAATATTGAAATTAACAATGAACAACGCTTTCATTAACCTTTAATGTCACAAATGAACTCTATTATAAGTTTTTCCATTTCACATAAATCCAAACAATCGTTCTTAAAAACGGCCATATTTACGCACAAAGGCATATTATATGTATACTTTCACTCGTTATTGGATTCTATTTCAGAACACTTGATGAAATATGTGTTAAAGTGCGATAAAAAAACTGATATCAAACACATTTCTGATGTATGTTTCTGTCGACTGCAGGATTAGGATACAATTTAAATATGCATCTTCGCTGGATAAAGAATGCATAAAATCGAACAAATGGACATAAACTAATGCAAATAGAGGGTAACAATCGTGACATTAAACAGTTGGTGTTTTTGTCACATTGAACCGATTGAGGTAACGTTACTACTAACGTCAGCATCCGCTCAGCCTCGACGGCAAACACACTAATGCAGCGTCTAGTCAACAAACTCATGACTTTAGTGATATGAAAACATATATTGTAGTGTACTGCATAACATACCGCTTTGTTGTCTGTTTTAAATCCATTTTTGAAGCGTCCCGCGCAGCCTCGCGTCACGTGTTAAAACAAACGGTACGAGGCTTCAGTGATAGTTTTATCAGAGAGCGCCTCTAGAGGTCGCTCTCGTGCCGCACTCTTCTCAGCCGCTCCAGCAACTGACGCAACCCGGAAAATGAAATCAAGCGCGGTTGTGCGAGCACTTGTTTGCGCATGCTTGTTTACAGTCTGTGTTCTTCCTTTTTTATTTTGTAGTAAGTAACGAAAATGCTTTGGGGAATTGTATCGGAGTAAAAGTATACATTTTATTTAAGAAATGTAGTGGAGTAAAAGTAAAAGTTGACAGAAATATAAATACTCAAGTAAGTACAGATTTTCCCCAAAAAATACTCAAGTACGGTAACGAAGTATTATTACTTCGTTACATTACACCTCTGGTAATAACTAGGTACTAACCGTGAACCTAGCTCTACACCTGACCTTCAACCCATGTAGTTACGTTATGTTATCCAGTAATATGCATGCTAATAAACAACTAGTTAATAGTGGACCCTAAAACTTTTTTTTATCACGTTAACATGTAGCATGTAACTGGTATAGAATTTTCTCGCAAATACACGGCATTCATTCAATCAGCAGCTGTCTCCTAAATGTCATTTATCTAAAATGCAGCTGTAATCAACATGGCATCTGAGGACCACTTCACTGCTTTTGTTCTCAGTCATTTTGTTTTATCTGATGTTTGATTCATTGTGGGTTCCCTCTTATGTCATACTCCAGGGTTTTCAACATTTCAAAAATGATGCTGATTGTTGACATGCTTAAAATCTTTCAAAAGACTGAAATGTTTATATTTAAATGGGATGAAAGATAAATAATGTACTGAATGTTAGCTTGCTTATTGTGCCCATTAACATGATCTAAATCCATGTCATAATAACAAGAAACTATGCTTTAACCACAGGTCGAAAGCTGTAGTTCCAACCAAACGAGTTTGCAATGCTATTGTGAATGTTCGTTGGAACTATTGTTGATTTTTGGGAAACGCCAAATCATTTAACTATATTGGTCGAACTTGCATCCATTGGCTAGCAATGCTTTCATAGAAAAAACAAACAAACAAAAAAAAAAAACACTGTTGATTAGCTTATCTCTCAATTTCTGAAAATCAGGTTTCAATCAGGCAAATCAAATTTTTAATCTGGCTGCTGGGAAACAAAGTCCCTTTACAAGTTACCAGGCTGCAGCCTAAAGCGCTTACAAGGCAGACTGTAAACCTAATAAGTTGGCATAGCTCAAAAAAATTAAGCCATCAGTTGTACTTCAGTTGAAGTTTTATCTCAATTTGTTCTTAATTTGAAATGTTTTGAGTAAAATTTCATGTAACCTAATCTCATGTAACGTAATCTTAGAAATCTCAGAAAATGCTAACTTGCTAATGTTAGCAATAGCGTAGTATAGCAATTGCTGAATGAGTGCAGCAATGTAAAGCATTTATCATACTTTCTGTCAAACGAAGCCATATGCACCACTTATCACCGTAATGGTAACTCTCCATAAACCACATTAACATAAACTCTTCTAAATTAACATAATAAAACATTAATTACTAAACTAAATCTCCCACTTAACATTCATTTTGTACAAAACATTATATAACACTTAATATTAGCATTTACTCTCCCTTTCGAGCATGCTGGGGAAATAGAAAGCCCAGTTTCAGTTAAACTAAATTCGTCTAAATTATAAGAAATATGTTCATAAAACTCAAAACTGTTACGATCATCAGTTGAAGTGCCCGCCAAAACCTCAAGAGGGCACTTCACCATGGACTCACTCTCTCACTCACTCACTCGCTCATTCATTCAGTAGGACTCCATTTCCCATAAGCCCCGTACCCGTTCACTGATCATCGCACCAGCTGCACCTCATTGACCAGACACTGATTACACCCACACCTGAAGCACATCATTCACCCCTTAAAAGCACCACTCTCACACCACATGTCGCAAAGTCTTGATCAGTTTTCCACTATCATTTCCGAGCGTGTTTCCCGTGTCTTGTTTTCCTCATCCTGTTTCCTGCTTGTCTGTCCTGGTTTTTGATGCCTTCCTTGTTGGACTTACTGCTCTGGATTATTAAACTATTGTTTGCCTGCCGCCTGCCTACGACCTACCCGCCTGTGTACCGTTTACGTCTCTGCCTTATCTCCTACATTCCTGTTTGCTACCTGTTGACCCTGCCTGTTACAATTAATAAAGCCTGCAATGACTCGCCTATCATCACAAAAACAATGAAACAGTTTAGTTTACTTAACATTTATCAGTTCTATGAACTTGAAAGAAAAAGACTCTACTTTAAGTTTGTCCAACTCAAACCAATTCATTATTTTCAATGTTAGGGTTTACAGTTGGACTAGCCAAAGATTGAGAAGTTTATTTTATTGAATCTTTGAAAGATATTCAGAGTTTTGTCTGAAACATTTATGGCAAGATACACAATCTCATCTGCATATTATGGATTATACTGTATATAATTTCAAATTGTATCTAAATGTCACATACAAAAGTGAACTATGGTTCTGTAGGTCACGGCTTCTTCCTGTACTTAATACTTAATATTTCAATAAACTAATTATACAATTACAGTGATTGTGCCATGGTTAAGGCATGACGCAAAGCAACGGCAGCAGTGACATGAAAAAAACAAAAACAGATAATGTTTTATAAATAGTTTAACTTATTATTTAAGGTGCAGTAGTAAGTAGTTTGGAGAACTACTTAAATAAATTGGGTATTGAGTCTGAATCTGGATGGTGTACACTCATTGGAGATGAAATCTGCTACTCATAATAGTTCTTTAATGGTCGACCCCCACAATACGTTTCGCCATGTTAAAATGACGTAACACTACGCTCATGCTCATTGGCTGCCGCCTCTGTAGATATGCTAGTAGCCTAGTGCTTTTTGGTGATTCAAAGAGCGAAAATTAACCAACAAAACACACTTACTGTAGAGCTTTACTAGTGGAGAAAACAGGGAAATCAGTACCTGTATGGCCATAGAAAGATCTAAAGAAAAGAAAAACTCACAAAGACAAAATAGAGCGGGAACATCGTTACATGAACTAGAAAAAAAATGCTTGACGACGGAGAAAATCGTGAGTTGTGATGCAAGAGTTGCTTCTTTTGTGTGAAGGAATTAATTATTGTGCTCTCTAAAACTAACATCGGAGTAATTTCCATAAAACTCAGAAGCGAGCTTGCTGATTGAAGTCAATAGATGGCAGTGCAATGTTTAACCATAGTGTTGTCGGTATGTAAAGTACATGAAGAACGACAAAGCTAACACTACTGAAAGAGTCCATTGACTTTACTGTAGAATGGTTACAGGTGTGTGTTCAGCATACTTTGAATATGACTCATCCAATCAGGCTTTAGAGCTGGAATTATCAGATTAATAAAGCTTGCTTTAACAATGTTGAAATGTTAGTGAAGTTGTAAAAAAATAAAAGAAAGTAGAGTTCCTGAGCCCTTTCATTGAAACAGTTATTTAATGCATTAATGCGCCATATGATACACAAACACATGGCATGGATAGAAAATTAAAAGCACATATAAAAACAATAACAAGCATGAATGAAAACTTTAAACACATGAGAACACACGCCATTCTTCTACTGTATGAGTGTGAGCATCAGTAGCCATGAGATTGATTGGTTAGAGGAGGAGCTGTCAATCTAGAAACTAGTGGACCAATGGTGACGCTTAAGCCTGCCCTAATAAAACTCAACTAATAAAAACAACTACATGAAACTCAAACTGCAACATTTGGAAAAGCAAGAGCAGAACGTGGAAAGAAAAGCATACAAGCGTACAAACGAGTAAAATATGAGCAAAAAGTACAGTAATAAAACCAAGGAAAACAATTTTTAAAAACACATAAGCATGAGTTAAAGTTTTTCATGTGTTTAAAGTTGATTCATGCTTGTTTTTTTTAAATGTGCTTTTAATTTTTCTATTCGCGCTTATTATATTTTGACCCGTGACCACGTTGTTTGCTATTCTGATCATTTTGCATTGTTTTTTTGTTTTGTTTTGTGCAATATATTTTCAAATTTCCGATTTACGCTTATTATTTTTTGATCCGTGACCGCAATACTATAGCCGGGAAACTGATCCTATACTTGTCTCTTTAATGTGCACAAAAGCTTTTCAGTAACTGCTTCCATAAGAGCAGAGAGTTCAGCACAATGGTAAGTGTATTTCCATCACACTGAGTGAGAGGAAGGCGTAAATGTGAGACTGCCAATGTCCCCTTACCTTTACTCCGCTTGGAAGCGTCTCATCAGCAGGACTAACTCTGAGTCTAACACTTCCTGTGGCTACCAGCTCTGAAAGACAAATGACTTTGATAATACTGTGGTATCAGGCTTCTATATCTGCAGGTGTCACCACTAAGTCACAGCAGAAGCACTTGTAAAACGGTGAGTGATGGGAAATTAAGTATCGGAGATTACTTGATCGAGACTCTGCTGACTCTATTATTGCATTAAGAAGAAAATTAAGAGAGCTTTCTGTCAGTTAATCAAATCAAAATAGCAATATTCAGTTTTATCAATTGTAGTATTTAAAGTGATCCATTAGCTCAAGTAGTAGAGCAGGGAATTAGTAACACACATGTCATTGGGTTTGATTCCCAGGGGGAAAAAAAGAGGTGTACTTTGAATGCAATGTAAGTTTCTTTGGATAAAAACTATTTGAGCTACAAACCAGTGTGTTTATGATACTGATAATAAATGATAACAAATAACAATTTGCAATATAAAGCAGCATTACAGACTGTTTTGGAACAGGTAAGATAATTGGAAGCGACCGAACATTCAAGTTACAAATGGCCAGGCCCACTCATGTGTTACAAATATGGTGGATAGCATCGTCCTTCTGTATGTGAGAACAATGGGTTTTTCCACTGGCTATTGCTTGCATCAGACAAAACAAGCTTCGATCGTCCATGTACGTGATACATAATACTGAAATTTCACACTTCACAGAGGCTGTTTTGGAATTCATCATCGACCCGCATCAGAGAGCGAGTAAGAAAAAGAAAAAGAAAGAAGGAAAAAGAGGAGGAGAGAAGAAGCCCCCAATTCCCCAGCCTGCACAGCTCTAAATGCATTCCTGCTGTGCTCTCTTAGCTCTCAAAGCATTGTTCTGAGGTGTCTGGCAGGTTGCAATTGCCTGGCAATACCCAATGGAGAAGCCTGGGAGGGCATCAGGAGCCATTTGCTAAAAATCACTATGGCGTCTGATTCAAATAACATAAATTTATTCCTTTTAACAGGAAAATAAGAGCCCAGCAATACTTTTATTTGCCATTTAAGAACGAATCCATGTTTTATGACACATCTCAAAAGTGAGGAAAGGGATTTTCAACACATCCGCCCTCACTGGTTTAAGTTTTCGCCCCATCTTTCTCGCTCAGCCAGTTCAAAGGCTGTTTTGTGATTTTCAAATGACCTTAAAGGGGTGAATGGAAGGACATGGTGGCTTGCTAAGAAAGAGTAACCGTGGAGCTGGTCTAAAAGCTAGATTAAAGTTGAACAGGGAAAAATCTATAATGAGATGTAATATGAAACACACAATCAAAACAGTCAAACAGCACGAGTTCAGTTTAGTACCACGGTATCAACAAACCTGATTCAATTTTAAATATGTTATGTGCTACTTAAGATTGGTTCTCACAGTCTACATAGTGTAACTATGAAGATTCCTTAACCCTACCCATGTAACTAAATACAACTACGCTAATAGAGTATAAAAAACAAAATATAATTCTTAATGGGCAGAAAAATATGCAATGACCATTTTAGCAACCATTTTTGAGCCGCTAAATCTCTAAAACTCTAAAAATAACCATTTCTTGTATGTATCAAACAGGCAAGTGTAATCACAATAATTAATTAGTTGAAAAAAATTCAAAAAAGCAATACTAAAGTAGACCAAATGAAGATGTGTCTCATTTTATATGAGAGCACAATTTCAGTTGTTAATCACTGAAACTCGTACTCCCCATATACTCTGTGAAGGTGCGGACATTTCATTCAAATCCAAATACTTCTCCTGAAACATGGAACATGCTACAATCCATGACAAAGTAGACGAGAGCCAATGATCATTTGCCGGAAAACCGATTTTAAATTTAACATTAAGATTGTTGACTAAAAACTTGAATTTTGGTCTTGGATTGCAGTGTCAAATAAAATGAATTTTAAGTCATTTTCGGTGTATTTTATAGTCATTGAGTATATTGATAAAATGTGTTTCGTGTTATTTATTTATAACAATTACAGAGTATTCTTGTTGAACATAATTCTTTGAAACAAGATTGCACAGAACGGAATGAAACGATTTCAGATTCAGTAAATGAGTCACCTGCATTAAATAAATACGATTAAAAACAATATAATTTATCAACGAATTAAGGTAAATTAAGATTAAATGAGGATTAATAAACATTTGTATGTCTGTAAAGTTGTTGATACGGGATTCTATGTTTCAGTATATATGCAAATACAGAGGTTCAGTATTAGTAGCATTCTGGGCAGCACTCCATCTCTGTTACCGGTTGTTATTGATGGTGTACATTGCAATAAAGCCATGTTCTTCAATGGACCAGGGCTTTGAAATGAAGGCTTTCTGTTCGATTGGGGAGAATGTGACAATCCATAAGTGAGGCTCATTACCTGCGGCGCAGCCACCTCGTCAGTGAGTATTGAACATAAACGAGCTGAGCAACGCTTGTGTTACATGCCATTATTGATCAATGCACAGCAGGGAGCCAGTTCATCAAGCCCATCACTTTTTTCCCCCAGCCAACTGAGACCCAGGAGTGGACAAAGCATTTCTAGTGTTCAATCTAACACATCTTATCATTCATCTCTACCCATCGCTAAGAGTCGAGAGAACTGCAGGTGCCGTGCAGAACCTTAGTTCCCTATGATCTGCAATCACGGTCATGATAAGGAGAATTACCTGAGCTCCAGGGTCAACGAACCGGTCGTTTAAGCAGACAAAAGTAATGCTGTGAGCATGAGTAATGGGTGGTAGGTTTCATCTAGGTAAGAGTCCCAGAGAATGGAATAAACAACACAGATTGATATCCACCGAGGAATCAATATGAAGCTTCAGAAAAAGAGGAATGGCCAAAACAACTTCAGGATATTGAGGGCACGATGATCGCTGATTATCAGAGAAAAGCATCCATAGAAACACACTTCCAACCACGATTGTTCCAAATTCATTTGTCTTGTTGTTGGAAGTAACACAAGTGCATGTACTGTGCCTGTAGTACATTGAAAATAGAATGGAGCATTTGTTCACTTCTGGACACTTGTTCCAGTGTAGACAGTGCCGCTGATTATAACGGGTCCGTGTCCGGTGTAGACAGGGTGCTTTTTTCCAAGAAAAAAATGATGAACTGGTTTGATAGCAAGCTGATTTTGTCAGGACTGCCGAATAAGATATGCTTGGCTTTGCAGGTCCAAGACCAAAGTAGCAATATGTCCTGATATGTGTCTTTGTGAATAAGTCATGAGGCCAAGCCCTGAAGTCCTTACAAGGCCCTGTAGGGTTACAGAGCTTCGGTGCTCAATTGAAAGACCACCATAGAGCCGCAGGCTACAGCTGGGTGCTTGGGGTGACAACCAAATGTTGAGCCCTGGGGCAAAAAGATCACAGCAAAGGTCTGAGAGAACATTCCGCCTGCAGCCCAGCCGGTCCACTACCTCTAGCAGGAAATCACCGAACCTGTCATGCATATCATAGACACAGTGACCTCGACACAGTGACCTCAACATCTATGGTGAGGCCAATTTTAGAATGCAGGGGTGTGTAGATCAAAGAATATTGCATGGCTGCAGAGGTGTCAAAACAATAGTCATTTTAAAAGATTAGTTTGTAATGATTTTCTCACCCTCATGTTGTTCAGAGCAATTAGGCAGAACATTCATGCTGTTCATTTCAGTATAGTGAACACATACAATATCTAGAGTCTGTCAAATCAGCGTTGTAGTCGAGACCAGCTCATTTGTTTCATCCAGGCTGTCATCTGTGTAGGTTGAGTTAGAAAAGGTGGGTTGAGTCAGAAGACTCAGTGAGACTCAATAGAACAGAACAGAACATATGTGAGAGTTGGCACAGACCACAAAAATTGTCCGAAGTGTTGTAGATTGAGTCGAGACCAAGTCCAAATGCACCCAGACTTGAATATTAAAACACTTCCATTAAGCTCCAAAAAGATGAACAAGCACCATGAAAACAGTTCATTTGACAAAGTAAATTTAATGTTTATTATTCACACAATCAAACAATTTGATCTCTAACCACTACAAAACACAGTGCTTACCTGATGTGTAAAAGGTGAAAGTAAATGTCCCACAGAAAAATAAAAAGCCTTGGAGTAGGGGCTGTACATTGTACGTTACAATTTCAAGGGAATAATCGACAGTTATGATTTTTGTCATGATCGTGCAGCCCTACTTGGAGAACAAATAAAAACCATTAGCCCAGACTGAGAGATTAAGATAACCGTGGTATCTGATATTTCTTTTTATGGGTAATAAATTGATGAAGTGTTAGATTGAGGTGGTATAAGATGTTTCTGGAGCTGGAGCTGGTCTTTCTGTTTCTGGAGCTAATGAAGAACTTTGTGAGAACCTACTGATGTAAGCCAGATCTTTATTTTTGTAGAGCAATTCTGGTAACCAAAAATTGGAGCGGATACATCGGCATATTAACGAGCAGGAAATATATTGTGGGTGGCTCAGTGGGTAGCACTTCGGCTTCACAGGAAGATGGTCCCTGGTTCAAGTCAAAACTGAGACAGGAAGTAGTTTTTCTGTGTGGAGGTGAATTGAAAGATGGATGGATGGATGGAAGCGTCATGCTAAGTTGATGGATGTGGCTGCTGTATTCAGCAGGTCTCTTGAATTAAGTGTCACAAATTTTGGTCTACGTGTGGCATGACGGCTCAGTGTGTAGCACTGTCTTCTCACATCAAGAAGGTCCCCAGTTTGAGACCTTTCTGTGTGGAATCTACGTGTTCTCCCGATGTCTGCATGACTATGTCTGTCTCTGGTTTCCTTCACAATCCAAAGACATGCAGCATAGGTGAATTGCAGACTGTTGCCCAAAGTATAAGTAGGTATGAGTATGTTAGTGTGCGTGTCTTGAAGTGCGAGCATGACCGGCCATCCATCCAAAGTGTTTCCCTGCCCACAACCCAATAAGCAGCTTGAAGAATGGATGCAGATTTAGATATGGCACTTGATATAGAGATATAATTTGCAGACTGGGCGCATGCTCATGTTTCTCTGAGCTGGATAAGGGACTAATCTACAAATTCTCACTCATGCTTTTCTTAATATTCCAGCCATGTCTCCAGTGCTTTGCAGCTAATGTGAAACCGAGTAGGGTTTTACTACTAAACAAACATGTTCTACATCTGTGGAGGAAGCAAATAAATAAATAAACCACATCTAAACAGTCTGTTCTCCAAAGATGAAAAAGCAAAGGAAAATAAGCAGAAAAGAATCTATTCATGACACACACACACACACACACACTAAATCATTCCTGGCATACTTTTATTCTGCATGGATTGGCTGAACCCAGGAATTGTTTCTGCACCAATAGAAAAGAGAGACTATAGTATTTTGAACTCTGTCTGAAATAGGGTAAGAAACATGCCAGTGACAGGGTGACCTTCTGACGGCCACATTCAAACACACAAACATTTCCTATTTTTTACACATGGGAAGAATGGAAGAACTGACCTTTCACTAAGTGACGCCCCCTTGGTTACTGTTGCTGTCTCTGGTAAGCTTTCTTACTAAAACATGTTTTGCCATCCGCAAGCATGAGATAGATTACATTGACTGGATCACCTCAGAACTGATTAAATAACATGAGTTGAAGGTCCATTCATTCATTTTTTACATAATGATATGGACAACTATCGACATGGATCACTATGATCCTCTCTGATGTTGTAAATAAATGTAAATTACACTCACACTAAAGTGGCTAGAGAGCGGGCTACACAATAATCAATTCCCTTACATGCCTAGCACAGAAATAACCAGCTTGGGTTGATTTTCACCGTCACCAAATGTTTAATTTAGTTTTTTTTCCCATCACCAAACATTACTAAGCTACTAGCGTATTTACAGTGGCGGCAGCCAATGTGCGTGATGATTTTTGGCAGTAACCTTGAGTCAAAGACCTGAGTGTACAGTGAAATCAAGAGGGAGAGTGGGTTACATTTCAGTTTATTTCATCACGCTTGCAACAAGAGAGAAAATTTTGGGGGGGAAGGTGTGTAGTCTGTGCCCAACCTTCTCAAATAAACTAACCTGACCACCGTGCAGCCAGTGATGTACTAAATTACACCTCAGAAAAGTAGTATCATGATATGAAATGTTGACATGCCCCCATAGTACTGTATGATTACCATATTCACCATTGTACTGCGCTAGCGGTTCTGATAAACATGTCTGGTCAGCAGTCCAATGCAATGTGTTAATGTGTATGTAGGTAGATCAAACCTAAACAAGGCTTTCCTTTTTTAAAAATAAATTTTCAGAGAAGCACTATACTCAGGCCCCGTTTACACTAGTATAACTGCGTTTTAAAATGAAAATGATCCTCGTCTACACTGGCGTTTCCACAGCATTTCAGAAACGATCTTCATCGACCGAAAACGCATGTCACATGACCGTTCATGCACACTGGGCATGCGCGTAGAAGTGTGAACAGTTGCATCTTGCACACGTAGGCAGCTGCAGTATTAACAGTGTAACTGGACAATGGCTGCTAAAATTGACAACAAAGCCAGTAAAGATTTCAGTTATACTCCATGTTATCTTTTACACGTTCGTCAAGGATACGCAGAGCGAATGCTGCTTATCCCGAGGTTTACCAATTAACGTGATTGGCTGGATCCGGGCCGTGTCCGGGTCGGACGGGGATCCCAACAAACCCGTCCCATACCGGCGTGATCAAAAAGATCTTAAACTAGATGGAACTAGATTAAATATTTGGACTGTTGCGATCCCAAATGGGTTTAATGACCTGTAACTCTGCCTGAGTATCGGACAAGAGTTCACTGTTGGTCAGAGGAGAACCGACTGGTTTCTCCCAAAGTTTTTTTCTCCATTTGTTGGAGTTTTGGTTCCTTGCCGCTGTTGCCTTTGGCTTGATATTCAGCAGTGTTTTTGATATGCCTGCATTGGCGCCGTTGTATGTGAACTGAGCTGAGCCGGACGATTACGTCACTGTTTTCTGCAGTGCTGATATACATAAATTAACTAGACTAATAACTACTGATATTTGCAACGGAAAGAATCAATAATATATAGAATAAGCTGCACAATGACACCATTTTCTTATTAATGTAAAGCTGCTTTGCCACAATTTGCATTGTAAAAAGCGCTATATAAATAAAGATGACTTGACTTGACTTGAATGTGGGCAGCCACGAGATCGTTTTCGAAAGTCTCCTTTTTTGTGCATTTATACTAAAACGCAACCCCCGCCTTTGCAAACTAAAAAGGGGTCTGGAGCGTTTTCAAAAGTCTCAAGTGTAAACAGGGCCTATCGCTAAATATATTTCCATGAAAACTTTCTACAGAGTTAGCTGACGTGCAAATCAAACATCAGTGTGCTATTGCTATTCCACTTAACTTCCCAGGAAAATTAAGAATTTAAAAGTCACTTTTCGGTTGTTGTTATGTATCTTCCTTCATTCCCAACTTCATGCTTGTCAGGGCCTATGAGAAATAAATGGCTTCCATGGAAACAACACAGTTCAGGCAAGATGGCCCACTATTGAAAAGGTCAGAGTCTGCAGTTTAGAAGCCAAGGTGGCCATAATTGCAAAGGCTTTTACCAGGTTTTACCAGGCTTTTACCAAGTTAATAGTTCATATAAAAAAAAATATTTCTCATTATTTACTTTCTCTTCCATTCTAAACCCATACGACTTAAACAGAATGTTTTCCATGCCCTGAAAGTGAATGGGGAATGTGACAATCCTTCAGAAAGGGCAAAAAAGGATCATATACGAATCAAAAAGTGGTCCATGCAACTTGAACACTATAAGTCTTCAGAAGCCAGATGATAGATTTGTAAGGGGATCAGACTCAAAACTTCTCCTGGTGTGTTGGAGAAGTATGGAACAACATAATTTATGATAAATTTGTCATTTTTGGTTGAGCTATTATGTGAATATACTTGTTTGAGCCTTATTATATGCAGAGGTTGTAAATGCTGTAATGGCACTTAACTGAGGCAAGGTGACCTCGCCAAGGAAATGTTTTGAAGTGTTATAATTTAACAATAGCTTGAGTCCTTTATTAAAATACATAAAACCACTCAGACACAAGAAACAAACAACTAAGAGAAAGGCTCCAAACAGCATTGAGGGACCATGGCTCTTATGATGTTTTATCGATCCCCTGCAATTTCTTGGGAAGATGCTCAGGGCCGTGATAAATTTCAAGATCTCGTCTTTGAAAGCAATCTTGTTGCTGTTCTGCACTTGAAGGGAGAGAATAAAGAGTCTTAAGTGCAAAAGCAAGTTTTCTCCATCCCATGTATATATTTGGGTTCATTTAGTTTGCTTTTCCATGGCAACCAGGCTGGGGTCAAACTCATTGATCATGTAACAACTTTATATGCATTAATCATGTGATGTGTGCTGTCAGGATAACGCCACACTGTTTGCTAATGCACATTATGAAATCAGAGACAAACACGTATGAACCGGCGAGTGATTTATCAACAAATCATTTAATACAAACAGCCCATACAGCTGCCAGTCCTGTTTGGAGAGATAATGGTTCTGCAAGGTACCTTAAGCTAACTTATGACCTTATGAACTGGAAACGTGTGCATGTTTCACCGTTTTGCTTTTATTTATTTTTTACCGCTATTAACTGTGACATATTGGAGCCCGTTCCTCAGAGTTGTAATAATAATAATAAAATAAGCGAGGGGAAATAAACTTTAAAATAAGAAATGTATTCAGACTTGTGAGTCATAAGAACAAGAAATAAAGTTGCAGTTGAGAGATAAGTCATACTATGAGATTTAAAGCTGGAAGTGTAAGAAACAAAGTAGCAATTAAAAAAGTAACATTGTGAGATAAAAAAAAGACCTAGCAATTATGATACATGTGTCAAATGTGTCTTAGCTTAGTAAGGGAAAATAAAGAGACATTTTTCATTTAACGATAATTGCTCAAGTTTTTCATGGTGGCCTATATGGTATCACGCACTGAATTAGGTTAGAATAAAGTGTTGTCTTCCAAACAGGTTTAATAACTTTGTTCTTTCAATAAAAATAACTCTGAACATTTAAATATACAATAGACACACACACACACGCACAAATATATCTAAAGCAAACAAATGTTTTAAACAGATTAAAGTGCAAAAGAACTAGAAGAATGATAGATAACACTTTACAATAAGGTCCCGTTGGTAAATGCATTAAGTAGGTAACATTAACAAACAATGAAAAATAGCTTGATATGGTAGTTATTATCAGTCTGAACATAAGTTTTATGTAATTTAATTACATAGCAATTTTCCATCCATTTGGATGACATAGTTTTAACATAAACAAACTAATAAACTTAATGTGATTCATATTTGTCAGTCATATGTAAATGAAATAGGTGAGATTTATGTAATAGTGAGAGATTAAATGTCTTTTATCGAAGGCTTCTTGTGTTTCTCTGTCCTTCAGTGATTCTGCTTGTTAACAGCAGGCGTTCATCATTAATGCTCAATCATCACTGAATGACACTGCTTCAACGGTACTTTAACCTGGGCATTTTTCTATGAACTATTACATAAATCTTACCTATTTCATTTACACATGACTGACAAATATGAATCACATTAAGTTTATAAGTTTTGTTTATGTTAAAACTATGTAATCCAAATGGATGGAAAAAATTGCTATGGAATTAAATTACATAAAACTTATGTTCAGACTGAAAAGTGTAACATTAATTAATGAGAAGAATACAACTGTCCAAGTCCATAAATTATTAGCAGATACAACCTTTGAATTTAATAATGTGCACTAAAAAACAATTGAGGCAACTATTTGCATCAGACGTATCAGAAGTATTTCAAACTCATATTTGACCAAATAGACTTTACATGTCTTCAACATTCACCCTTAAGTAATACCAACTCAATTTTCCTCGTAAACACAACTCAAGCACTCTGTGAAATAGCAATTCAGCTGAATAAGCCGCAATCAAATTAGTTGTAAAAACAACTCAAGTTTGGTACAACATGCATTAGCTCTACTTCACTATTTGCATTTCTGCTGTTCCATCAGCGCCATCTGCAGACAGAGTGAATGTGCATTTTCATTCAGCGCATCTCCATCGTTCGTTCCGTCATGTGCTTCGCATCAGAGTTATTTATTTAATTAAATAATCGCCTTTTAAAGTGTAATAACCATGTTAGGCTGTATTGCTGTTTTCTCATAACCAAACGGAAAACCCCTTAAAATGACAAGTCGTTTGTTATACCGTTTTACGATATTTGAGAAGTTTTAATCGCACTCGTGCTCCTAAATACATTTTACACATCTAATTTTACTCGCAAATGTGAGTGAAATGCCCGCACTGTCGAGTCGTGTCTCTATGGTTGCAGATATTAGTGAACAGAACAACTGAAGAGTCATACCTGTTAGCGGCTTGTTCTCATTTCACTGTGTGTGATCCCCCCCCCCCCACCAGCTGTGTAAACCTTTCCCCTGAAGCTCATTCTAAATATTTAATTGGCCATGTCAATCACAGTCAAGCTTGTTGATTGCCTACACAAAGCTGAAAAAAATGAGAAAAAATACCTGACCGTTTAATGACAAACAAATATCGCAAACAACTTTACAGTTTTGCTAATGTGTAGCATATGTTTTCAAATGGATGGTGAAAATTATTTTAATCGAAGGAGCTTTAAAGAATTTTAGAATTACAACGTACAATACATTTGTTACTGTATTTACTAATTGTTGTTCATTGTTTGTTCACAGTGCATTAACTAATGTTAACGAGATTTTAATAATGTATCAGTAAATGTTGAAATTAACATTAACAAAGATTAATAAATGCTGTGTAAGTGCAGTTCATTATTAGTTCATGTTAACTAATACTGTTAACTAATGTTAACTAATGAACCCTGTTGTAAAGTGTCACCATGTTCTTCATGTGTTGACAGCTCGGTTGCTATAGACCATCTACAGATATTAATGCTCAAATAAAATGTTTAGGTTACAACTGCATCTGTCTAAAAAAAAATACACCAGGGATTAATTTTATTATTATTATTTTCAAAGCTTTTCATGTACTCCATTATAAACAGAACTTCATTAAATGTTTATTTAATCCTAACATGTGATAAGGAAACCTCAGAAGTCTGAATACAATTTTTTTTTTTTTTAAATACAGCTTTTGCTCAAAACTAACTTGAATGAAAAATAATTCGTTTATAATTCCTGCAATAGAAAAATAGATATGTGGTAACACTTTAGCACAGGGAACAAATATAAGCTATTAACTACGACTTTTACCTCAATAAACTCCTAATGTACTGCTTATTAACAGTGAGTTAAGTTTAGGTACTGGGTAGGGTTAAGGATGTAGAATAAGGTCATGCAGAATAAGGCATTAATATGTGCTTAATAACTACTAATAAATAGTCAATATTCTAGTAATATGCATGCTAATGAGCAACTTGTTAAAAGACCCTAAAATAAAGTGTTACCAGATACGCATATCGGCCAAAATCAGTGGAATATCGGGATATTGAATTTTGAAAATTGAATCCATTATTGTGCATCCCAATCCAAACTTAAACTAAGAAACAACTAAACAAAACACTCCATATACATACTGACTGTTAATTTTTGGTTCAAGAAAGTCATTTCAAAATCAGCCAAGCTGCAAACCAACAAGACGGGAAGATTGGAAGCACGGGCTCGAATGAAACTGAGTGTGAGATTGAGGCAAACATAAATAAACAAAGCCTTAAAAATGAGTGTGTGAGTCGTACAGCGCTAGAAAGCATTAGTCACAGTAACGGCACAGCCTGAGAAGGGGCGGCTCATGGAGTTTCCTCTAAAAACAGGCCTGCCGATGACAGACGGCCGCAGTGAGAATCTACCCACCATCTACAAATCTCCATTCGTTCGGTTTCTCTGACACACGTAAAGGTTGAATCCACTTTATGAGGATTTAGTGAGCTGCGGGAAAAGAAATAGAAGAAAGAAAGAAGTATTCACTGAGCAGAGAGACGCAATCCTGCTGCTTATTTTCAGACAATTGCTGAGGAAAGAAAAATGTGCGCTGTGGAAAATGTGTCGGATTGGGTTGATATTTATGTGGAGCGGGGTAGGGTGAGCGGTGGCTGCGTACCACTGTGATGGAGGGAGAGGTAGGCCTGCACACATGACGGATAAGACAGGAAGAAGAGAGCTAATGAGCTCTGGCCAGAAGACGGAGAAAGAGAAACTCTCGCAGCTTTCACAGAGTTAGAAGTGGAATTTGGAGCAAAACCTCGAGGCCTTTGTCTCCTCAAACACACGTGCAGATACACAACACACACGGAAAAGGAAAAGAAAGCTTCCTTTTGGGCTTTGCTGTAAGGCTTGTGTCTTTCCCTTTGATTAGAAATAAGCCGCGGCTTTGCAGGCAGCCCTTGTTGCGTCCCTGAAGCGATGCTGTCATCTCAGCAAGACACAGAGACCTGCGCGGCTAAAGGTTATCAGTGAGAGAGTATGGGAAATCAGGAGGATTTCCACAAAACACACCACTACATCACTCACCCACCTTAGCTAGCAATAAACACACAAATGAAAGAAAAAAAAAAAGAGATGTGCAGTGGTGCCCCCTGTAAATGTTTAATGGGTTGGGCAGAGGAGTACAGTAAAAAAAAATCTTAGGGTGGCACACTAAAAGTACGACCTGCAATTGTTATTTTAAGGAGCTATTTCTACTTGATTTAAACCATTAACATTAATTCATTTTATGTAACCTAATTTGTTAAAGTTGATGCATTCACATATTTTTGATTTGGATAAAATGACTGTATATGTTGTTACAAGAAACACATTAGTTCATCTTTTGTAGCATGCAGTGTAAAATATGTTCATTGTTAATTGTCCCTACATAATGTATTCATTAATATATTGATTATTAACCATATTTGACCCTTCATATTCTATATTTCATATATCTCCATCTGGAAAGGAAATAAAATGTCTGATGAGTGTGTTTACATGCATATATGCATATATATATATATATATATATATATATATATATATATATATATATAAAATATATAATTGAGGTTTTCACAAAAATGAGTTCATTAAGCCCTCGTCTACACATCCCAATGCTCCAAATAGCAAAAATATAAAAACAAAAATATTTAAAAGTATCTATTTGTATGTTTTCCGAGAGTACCACCTTTCCTTTGACCGTGAAAAATGCAGTTTTTCTCTGCTCGCTTCTGGATGGCTCTTCCTCTCAGCACAAGTTTGGCATCGTTTTAAAGCGTAACATCGCAACTTTATGAATATTCATAGCGAATTCTCGATGGCATGACTCTGAACCAATGACATGTGATTTTCACACTGATGTAAACAAAATGATCTGAAGACAGCGAGTTATCCCGATATGCAAATATACCCAGAATTACAGTATTTCAAATGATTTTCTTGCTGAGTATTACCGCAAACATGATCTGTTATGTCTTAAGTGAACGTTTAGTTAAAAAACATCTGATGTGTGACAATATGTTAGATTTGTGTGATACAGTAGGTCTTAATAAATAGGTTGTCTGCTTCATTAATGTTAATCAAACAACTGACCCTTCGCCGGCAGTTTGATTGACAGGCGATCTGACCAATCATAACAATGAATCCGCCATTTAGTCAGACAAAGCAGTCAGGGTTGAACTTGAACTTCAAAAATTGTGTGTACTCACGTTTTTCCGTGCTTTAAACAACATTCCTTCAGATGTCCATTCATGTTTATTTGAAGCTATAAATGAACTAGTATGAAGTGTGACACAGTATGAATGAAGTCACGACACATAAAAGAGCCACTATACATCTTGTCTGTCTGTGGCGTGAGAACGCATGGCTTATCAGACATAGCAACAGTAACTAGGGGGGGGGGGTCTTTGCGAAGGGTCAATTGTAGAATCATTCCCATAGGTATGGGTTTTGATTTGATTTGTCCCAGGGATTTTAAGGTTTGGTTGCTATATGATTTCATTTTGGAACTTTAACTCGATTTTTCTCAAAATTGACTTCAAACAGGACTAGCACAGTCACTTTTTGCCAGATTCCAATTCATTTGGAAGGTTTTTTTAATAGAAAATATGAGAATAACAATAACTTTTTTAAAAAAAGAAAATTTGCTCATCGCGACTCATTTTGCCAGCACTGTTCACAGACACAGATGAAAACATGACTACATGTTGTGAAAGTGGAGAGAGAGAGAGAGAGAGAGAGAGAGAGAGAGAGCAGGATGTGAGTACGTGTGAAAAACACTTGCTGACAAGGTTTCCAAATAAGCGTCTGCTGACATGGGTCCCAGCAGCATGACGTGAAAACACCATCTCATTAAAGCCACAAAAATAGACCTGCATGAACACAATTACACATTCAACGGAGAGTGATGCTCACCAAATAACTCACTAAGCTTCTATCTCTCAGAGCTGCTTATCTAACCCTTCCTCCTCGCAATGGAGAATCCCCCCCCCCCCCGCATATTCTTAACTCTGTCTGTCTGTATATCAGCCTGTGACAAAGTACTCAAACAGTGTATGTATTATTTGCTACAATTAAATTACATTACATAGCAGCAATTTGTCGGAGATATATCAGTAGACATATCAGTCTTTCCATGTTATGGATACTGGTGCACCCACGAAGCTACTTAACTGGTTTAGTCAGTGAAAATACAGTCAATTTCACCAGAAGTGCCCACACTAGATGAACTGCAGCAACATGATAATGATATTGATGATGAGACCTGGACATTTTTTACACAATATTTACACATATAATAACAACACCACCATGCGACCTTAAACGATACAGGACAAAGAACTAGGAAAACTCGGGGTTTAAATATAAGTAATGAGGAAACTAATTAAACAGCATGTAAAAGAAGTGTCATTGTTACACGTTACATGTAGTTACTGTAGTAATTACTAGAAATTAAGCATAATTGCATGCAATTAACCCTAAACCAAACCCTCATCCTAACCCTAAACCTATAGTAAGTACATGCAGTTAATTATTATTACTTAGTAATTAAATGTGTTATTACACTGTAATACTGACACCTTAAAATAAAGTGTAACCAAATCTTTAACTATGGGAACAAACTAGTGAACTAGTGACATAGGCAAACAGAAACTAAATGTACACATTACACCAGTCAGTCTGTAGTTTTTGCCGGCTACACTTTATTTTAAAGTGTCTTTGTTACACTGTAATTATACATTTAAGGACTGAGTAATATTAAGTATCTACATGTACTTACTATAGGTTTAGGATTTGGTTTGGTTTAGGGTTAATTGCATGTAATTATTCATCACTTATAGCTATTATGACAGTAATTACATGTACCGTATGTAACAATGACATTGTAAAATAAAGTGTTTCCTTTTTGTCTTGTATGTCCAAGTACATGCCCATTTCCAAAAACACAAAGCTATGGAAACAACAAGTGGAACCGGGGGTAAGCGAAAGCGACAGTGATAATGACCATGTGTTCAAACGCACAGACAAAACACGAAAGTTCGTCACTATTAAGTCTTCATGTTCTGCGTGTCTCTGTGTGAATGAGTGGCGCAGTTTCATGGTGTTTTCTGCATCTGCCGTCTCATTTTATTAGGACATTTTACATCTCCTAGAGTTTACTTCATGAGCATTTCCCTGTTTCATTTGAGAAAAGCTATCATTAAATACACACTGAAACTCACAACAAACCACCAAAATAAACTGTGGTTTAACTTGAAGAAATTATGACAGAGAGATATTACAATTGAGTAGTAAAATGTACTTGTACTACTTGTTTTTAATGTACTTTATTATTGTAGTTTGGTTGTAAATTAGGTGTTTATTTTCATTGCATTACATTTTAAAAGATTGATGATACATTTGTATCAAAATAAATAAATAAACTGAAAACAGTGAATTTGGGGAAAATAAATAAATGTTGTATGTACTTACTGTAGTAACAACTGTGAATTATGCATAATTTGCAACATGCAACTAACCCTAAACCAAGCCTTATTCCTTACCCTGACCCTGTAGTAAGAACATGTTATTAAGTTGGCTTGAAAGAGCCAACTTACTGATATTGTACTTAAGCTTATTATTATTCTTCTTAGACTAAATTTCTAAACGCTACTCCTCCTAGACCTTTCAAGATACAACCACCAAACTTGGACCAGACCTTCAGACTGTTCTGGTTGCTATATCTTTTCAGACTGGTCTGACTGACGGTTTTCCTAAAAATTCTGATCAAAACTCGGAAAAATCCCATTGACTTTCATTGACGGAATGTTCAGATGAGCCAAGACTGTTCAAACTCCAACTGTCAAAATTCAAATTTAAACTGCCAATTAAACTGAATGAAGCTGCCATTCTATGTACTATTTCTAATCCATTTAAACTCATTCAAACTCAAAATCTATCTATCATCTGACCATTTCTATCTATGTATCTATCTATCTATCTATCTATCTATCTATCTATCTATCTATCTATCTATCTATCTATCTATCTATCTATCTATCTATCTATCTATCTATCTATCTATCTATCATCTGATCACATCTATCTATCTAAACTAAAACTTAAACTCTCAAACTTTTAAAACTACTTCAAAGTTTCAAACTTTCTGGCTAGACTTTTTCAAGCCAACTTAAAGTTTGTCGCGACGAACTTTCTTCATCTAGTTAATAAATATTACTTTGTACTTAACTGTAAATAAATGTATAATTACATTGTAACAAGGACACCTTTAAATAAAGTGTAACCAAAACTGATTTCAAAGGGCTCTAAATGAAAAAGTATCTCATTCTGTGAAGTTTACTTGTAAACAAATAAGGTACGCTTGCATTCATTCTCAAGGTCGAACAAACATGCCTTAAGAATTTTCTTCCCTATTGTCACTGTTGGAAGAAAACCTTGCATCTTTCTTTTTTTTCATAAATCATTGCTATTGGTCACCCTTTACACCTGTCTGCGTATTTTACGAATATCTAAGCATTGAAAAATATTAAAAAGAGCTTGTGACTAAACCTTGTAACTCCTTCGAATCACCAAACTGTCAGTAAAACCTCATAACGCTGTTATACCTCAAAGGTAATAAAGTTCTGGTTCTTTGAACAAGTACAGCTTTTTCCTTACTCAAGAAACACTGTATATATAAAGGCTAATGTTTTATGTATTTAAGGAGTGGACTAGTGTGACTTTGTGTTTAATAAAATGGGATTTGGCCAAATGACACAAAAAAACTGAGCGCCTACATTGCTACAATAAACTTCCAAACCTGTAAGTTCATTAAAACGTAATGCGATGCACTTACTACCTCAGATGCGGCCGTTCAAATGATAGACAAAACATGTCCGAAATTCTCAAAAAATTCGGTATAAAAGTTAACAATATAATGACACATGGAAGAGTCTGACCACATATAAAGCTACAATATCAACTTTGACAGTGTTTTTTCCCCATTTCTTGAAAAGTACCCTTTTTAGAGATACAAGGTTACCGCCAAACAGTGACGTTATTAATATTATAAAATGAATATTGTGATACATACTGATACTGAATGATATGGAAAAAAAGTGATAATATTTCTGGACAGAAAGAACTATGCATTTACGTAGATGAAGGCCTAAATCTAAAAGAGAGAGTTTGAATATTGCTGAGATGAGATTGGCTATTGGATCCATTCGAGTGCTCGTTGTGCAGCTGCTGATATTCTAATAATGTGAGCCACTGGGGTGGAACCTTCCGAACTGGGCAGAAATGCTTCTCGCACCATGTCTTCCCTCGAAAAAGATGACTCCTTTCCTTAATTTGTATGAGTAATTCACATTAATCTAAGAACGGAGGCTGGAAACGAACCATACAATTTCATGTCTGGCGGCACATCAGTCAAATATTCTGATTTCACAGAGGCGATATCTGCCCGAGGCAATAGTCTTCTTTATATGGGGGGGATGTGTCATCGATGAACATTTGGCAGAGGTATGATGGCGATATTTAGACAGCGTACTGTACATTGCTATTCGAGAAAGGACACAAAATAGTGAGAAATTACTTCGGATATTGTATCCATTACATCCTCATCTAGCGGCCCCCGTCTCTTATCTGACCGTCTGCCTGTCAGCGTCTGTAGGGATGACAGCCACACAGGCGACGGTAATGTGATTTTCCCCTCGCTTGCAGTTAATTTTACATTGATTAATGTGTTTTGAGCAGGCAGTAATAGTATTTGGAAGTTATTCAGCCTGGGTGACTTGCGAGCAAGATTACAACAGCAGATAACATTTCAGCTGTGTAGTGCGAACACACTGCGAAGTAACCAAGTTATGGTTTGGCTCCAGCGTTCCAGCAGGTGTGCGGCGCAGTCACGCTGAGAACAGTTGGCCGAGCGCTTTCAACTTCATTACCTGAAAGGCCATCAAAGAAGTCTCTGTGTAGTTCACTTCCTAAAGCTGCTGTGTGCTGTGGCTGATTGGGTTGTGGCAATCGGCCAGATGAATATTGGATTAAGGTCCCCTTCAAACTCTCTCACACAACTCCTCTGACCCCTATTCATCAATGACGGAGCAGAGGGATAAAAGCAAAGGGCCATGGGAGGATCAGGGAAATGTTACAATGACAAACATTATTTTCCCAGGCTGCTCCTCTGCAGTCTTTGCACACCGCGCTTCCTTTTATGTGATTTCAAAAATGTCAGCTTATGGGCTCTTGGATGAAGCTTCAAATGGCAACAGAGGGCAAGACACCCTGTGACGTTTGATGACTTTTCAAAAGGAAATTGCTTGGAGTCGTTTCCGCACAGAAGACCGGGCCAGTTGCCATTTATCAAAAATAAAACATGAGTTAAATTATAGTAAGTTAAGCCTGCCAGTATCTTAATAAGCGAACATGTTTGGGTTGATGTTTATAATGTTGTTGTTTTTAATTCACTAAGCATTAGCTCTATACATAGGCATAATTTGTGGGTAGGACAGGTGGTGTAACGCCGGGGATGAAGACAGGAGTCGAATGTCACAAAATAACAAGCAGGTTTAATCCAAAGAGAGCAGACACGTAACCGTGTGCGTAGCACAAAACATCGACAGACAATGAATGAAGAACAGACAGGAACTTAAATACACCGACGAAACGATAAACAGGTGACGGAGATTGAACTGATTAATGACAGGTGCCGATAATGACTGAATAAACTAAGAATAACAAGACTAGACCAACAAGACAAAACACGTGACTCTGACATAACGCCCCCTCGGAAAAAGGCGCGTCCTCGCGCCGTGACAAAGTCCAAAGAAGAAAAACAAGAAAAATAAACAAGGGCGGAGGCTTAGGAGGAGGGCGTGGAGCTGAAGGCGGCCAACCCACTGGAGTCGCAGGACACAGACTCCGTGGTGGAGCTGACCAGGGAGGAGTCCCGACTGCAGGGTGGGGCCGCTCAATGGTAGCGGAACCAAAGCGTCTGGCGGAGGAACCGGCGGAGCTTCCCAGCCGACGGACCTCGGAGCTGCCGCCGACCCGGAACGGAAGAACGGGGTGACGGTGTGGTGAGGGAGGATGACATGGAGGTTGAAGGGAGGGAGGAGCTTACTGATGACGTAGGGGTGACGGGTGGTGGTGTAGCCGCCAGCCCGGAGGTCCGTGGCAGAAGTAGAGCGTCGACCCCCGTAGGCTGACATGGAGGGACGAGTGAGCCCACCGGAACGTCCGGGCTGACGGGCCGAGGAGGTGCCGAGGGAGTCGAGGGTCGAGGTGCAGGTGGCGGGCTGTAGGGTTCAGGTGGTGACCCGGGCCCGGAGGCCGGAAGGGACATCGGGGAGGTGCTGGTGCGGAGCCGCACGGAGTGGGCGAGCCCTGTCTTTGTGAAATATCCACCGCATCTCCGCAGCACAAGTGGGAATGTCAGCGGGAGTAAACAGTTCTCGCGCACACAGCACGAGCAGGAAAGAAACGCGTAGGTAGATTTTCCATTAGTTAATCGATCGAGGATGGTTTCATTATCTCGGGCGGATACAAAAATATAAGAGGATGAAAATAATAAAAGCAAAACTGTGTCAGCAAATATACTTGGGTGGCTTCCAGGTTCAATATTGTCCACTTTTTGAAACCAAATACAAATGAAACATCTCCAGTTGACTCGTTGAGCATTCAATTAATTTGTTTGTTAAATAAGAGGCAATCGGGTGCTGGAATGTGTTGTTTTTGAAATCATGCTAATCGTTCGTTGCCTCTGTTATCAGAACGTCTTCATGCGCTTCAATCCATCGCTTAACGCTGTTGCAGAGACTACTCATTTTGGTGAAATCTCAAAACAAGATGCACAATTGCACAAAACAATGCACATTACTGATGAGCATATTTGCTTTAAATGAAAACCCAGAACCTGACACGCTGACAACAAAAGTTTTACCACCAGACCATTAAGGCACACAAGCATTCCATGCCAATCTACATATTTACTAACTGAGGTGAAGAATGTCGGGACTAACAATATATTGCATTACAGTAGATAAAACTATCACATTAAACATTAATTCTATCAATGTGCTACTGCTTTTCTGCAATTGGTATTGTTACCGATCTAGAAGATGTGGTTGTCAGTAATTTGGTGCTAAAAAAAAAAAAAAACTAGTTTTGCAAATAAAGAAATAAACTGTTTTTGTGAAAAGTCATCGGACTATTGTACGCTCACACAATACTATACTCAAAAATAATAGTAATAATTTAAATTAAAAAATTGTTTTGTCATGTATGGTGCAGGTTGCCCCATCATTCAATTTACTAGCCATACTGAAATGACGTGACCTGCTGTGTTCCACTGAACGTCAAAGATCCTTCTGCTCATTGATAGATAAACTAGTAGTGTAGAGTTGATGATGCATCAAGAGTGAAAATTTGACACATTATTACACTTTACCAGCGGAGATAATGGGAGAATCAGTATCTGTACAGCCAAAGAAGAATAAAAGTTCAAGCCAGAAGACAAAAAGACTGCCAAAGATGAATTTGTATGGCATAAACAAGATGGAAAGATTTGATGATGATGATGATGATGAACATTTATTCGTTTAACTGGTACATTTATTCATCAATATTGCTGCATAGTTACCTCGTCCCGTGTTTCATACTTCAGTAATTTGCTAATAAATGACACTTTATCTTCAACGGGGCTTAGGCTTTTGTCGGCACTGTTTGGAATTGTTTCCTTCAGACATTGAAATAACTAGCAAATGTACAAAGCGCATGAACGAGGTAAGCAGTGTTTAGTTTAGGATTGGATGCTCGTGGCTAATCAACTTAGTGTATAATTCTCGTGTATAGTTTTGACACAAAAGCCAAACCTCCTTTCAAAATTACAAGTATTAAACATTGCTTAGTTCAGAGTTTTAATTGGCTGTAACCTGGGATTAAAGACGTTAATCTAGAGTTAAGCAAAGTGTGAAAGGCCTTTAAGAGAGATGCAACAAGAATTTAAAAAAGCAACATCTGAATCTTAAATGCTTTTCCAGGCACTATAAAGGACCAGGTAATGGAGCAAACTGTCTGGGCTAAAGTCCCCTTTACCTAGTCATTACTGCAAACGATGCATGCTTGGTTTTTAACCTTCGGGATTTATGCACTGCAAAATCAAAACTCCATCCGAGTGAATCCCGGGAGTAATAAAAGACTTGATGGAATGCTGTTTCATAAGCAGCTAGAAACGTCAACAGGCCAAAGCTTTACACAGCTCAGTGAAAGCATATGCCATATGTCGTCTCTCCGTGGAGGTGCTGAAAAAAGACAAATCTCCCTAAAAAAAGATTGTAATGCAATCATCAATTTTCATCAACTACAGAGTCAACCACCTGCTCATTATTACCTTACTGTAATACTGATTTAGTACTGTACTTAATATTAGGGCTGTGCTATTAATCAAATTTCAATTTTGGCTTTCAACGATTATGAAAATACAAAAATTATTGTGCCACATTCTGTTTCTTTCCTTTCGGTGATGCACGTTTCATGCTATGAAGAGTTAGACGTCAGTCATGAGCACCGCAACCCAACCAGCAGCCTCCTTTTACCAGTCCCTCCTGAAAAACGCGATTATGCATCGCTTGATTTCATGCATAATCAGCCAAAGTCCGCATATTTATGCGGGGGTCCCATTTTTTCAAATACGCTGCACTTTCGCCGCATAAATTGCCGATTTCAGCAAGAAAAAAATGCGGGGGCTAGCATCATTTCATAGTCCCTGTATTTTCATTGCAAAAAGGTCACATATATCTTAGCAGAAAGTTGAAAAATGTTGCATTTACTTCACACAAGTAAAGCGCCATTATTTCCCCCTATTGCCATGGGAACCTTATGAAGTGACGTAATGATCTGCAAACCTCGCGGTGAAACCATGATGAAGCACGCAAATCATTCTCATGTGCCAACAAAAATAAGTGCAAAAGTCAGTGTTACATGACAGTGGGGGCAAATTATTTTACACTCCGTGCAACTGCGTGTCGGACCACAGACGGAAGCCGACGCTGGAAAACCACTTTGCCACCGCCAAACATTTGACGCTGTATATTAGTAGTATGTAAAACAATTTACATTGCAGTAAGAGATTGAACTTTGTGTACTGGAAGCACTTAATTTAACAGAAGATGTCCGTTTTGTATAGCTACCTCTGTAAAACAGGAAGCACACATTTTATTATATTTTATTCATTTTTACAGAAGTTGTTGAATATTCCTTATGTAAAGCTACAGAACTCAATGTTTTGTAAGTTTGAGCCATTTGTTAATGAAGGTCTGAAATAAAATAGAATGAGATGTATGCTTGCTTATCATAGGAAGTAATAAGAAATGACTCTTTTCATGAAGGCAGTATCTAGTGAGAACAGAGTGTTGGGGGTGAATCACCTTTTTTTCCTCTTTTGCATCAATCCACAGTTTTTGCAAGTTCCCGCAATTTCATCGCATAAAATTGCAAAAATATCCCGCATTCTCCATCGCATTTTTTAAGAAAACGTGCCGCATAATCAAGGATTTTTGCCCGCAACAATCACAAAATATCCGCGTTTTTCTGAAGGGACTGATTTACAGTTCCTCCTGAGCCAAAACTACAAGCTTATGCTGCTTTCACCCCATATCTACTGTAATTTAACCCTGTAATTTAGCTCGTTATTGGTAGCCAATCTGAAAATGACCTACCCTACCTTTAATAAGAATCAAAGCAAGTTTCATTCAAACACTGAAGACTATGTTGTGTATTATTTTATATTTGATTATTCCATTTCTGTAGTAGGCACACAACACGTGCAGGGTCGTAAGACGAAGACGTAGTAATTCCAAACAGACTGATTTATTTCCACAACTCAAAGTAACAGGTAGCATCCGTAACAGTGTGCAGTAGCACAAACATCAACCGACTGGGGAGTATAAATACACAGAGGGAACTTATCAGGCACAGGTGGAGGAAGGTAAAGTAAACAAGGACTAACGAGGACAGGTGCAGACATGACGTAACTAAACATCACAAGACTAGACTGAACTAAATACAACATGTCACATCAATTAATTGTTTAGCCTATTGTATTCTGATATGGTATCAAAAATGTGAAATTTCAATACCATCTAAATTTCTGATTTCTTTTTTTTCCCAGCAAAATATACTTGATATATATCGCTACTGATAAATCAATTACTCGTATAAGGTTTTGGTCATATTACCCACTCTAATCATGTTAAATAATTGTGAATAGGGGTGGCAAGGTTCACAAAACCCACAGTTCGGTTCGTATCACGGTTTTCTGTTCTTGTTGTTATTTTTTCTTTTAATCTTTAACACTCCAGAAACTTCCTTCAGCATATGATATAGAGCTTATTAGCTTAATTATCCACAATTTAGGATACGGTATTAACATTTTTGTAATGTAATCATGCTCTACATGAATTTGACTTGACTTTCAGCACATTATTGGGACCATCTCTGAGTAAAAGCTGGTGAGATTTTGATACAGCAAGAGAAAAGACATTGATGATGACGTGCTTTTCGATTGTTTGGCATAAAAAAGAGCATGTGTATTGTTATCTCTACAGGAACTTCTGCCTTTTTAACACACAAAGATTGAAATTAACTTGCATTTATCAAACTGCCAACTTCAGTGTAGCTCTAACAAAAAAAAAAAAAAAAAAAAAATTTAAAAGACAAAGAGAGGAACTCTCTTAAACAAGTCAAAATACTTTAAAGATAAATATATAATATAATGTAATAATATAAACATCCCCGATGCTTTAGTTGTCACTGAGAGGTTTCTTAAATGCTGCGGACAGTAGAAGTTGTTTCCTAACCGGCTCTCTCCTGTTTGTGCTTATCGACACATTGATGTCTTCTCAAATCAACTGTCATATTAGAAGTGTTTCATTAGCATATTGAATGCATTTTGCACAATGCTTGCTCACAGTCGCAGTTCTAGCTACTGTTTTATTTCCGTCATCATCGTAAGTAACATGAAATCCAAAATGTTCCCACACACCGGATTTGAACGACACGGGCGCATCCGCCAACTCCGGGCAGCCTTCATTAGGGGCCGTTCACACATCAAGCCTAAAAAAAGCGTAGAAAGCTTTTGCTTCCATTTTGAGCACGTTTGCCGCGCACCTACATAGGAAATAATGAATATGCGCGTGCAAAAGACGTGATATGTGAACGGACCCTTACTCCACTTTTACTGTCAATATGTATGTGTGGGGGCGATACTGTCTGAGGAGAAACTGTCTGAACACGGGGCTACATTGCGCACGCGTCGAACCGTGAACGCACACACGAACGGTTTTTCATGTACCGTGCCACCCCTAACTGTGAATTATCAATATCGACCACAATAATCATGATTAGGATTTTGTCGTATTTAAGCCACCCCAATGCATATTTTTTTGCCTGTCCAATGTAGGAAGGACTGCATCATCTTGCACCTTCTGTATCATCATACAGATCATCCCTATATCTTGAGGGGACTGGTCTCAAAATATGGCCTAGCAGCAACGTCTTCATGCAATGTGACTAGTTGCAGTTTAATAAAATTTGCAGGAAATCATTTGTGCCATGGCTATGGCAACCTTGATCTAGTGGAACAAGTGCATTAGACCTTGGAGATGCCTTGAGGACGTGTCCACATACAAGGGAATCACAAGCCTTTATAATGGGTGTCAATGAATAACAGCTGGAGCTTTTTTTGTGCAGTTCACAAATGGTACTTTCTGGTATAAGTGTAAATTACCAGTAATCACCAGCGGCTGGTGCTCAGCACGTTACACCTGCTGAGTCGACGCAGGGCAGCACTTATCACAATGACCTGCAGTGCAGCCAGCGGCACGAGAGCTGGCTAGAATGCGTGAAGGAGTGGAAAAGTGAGCGAGAGCGCATGTAAAAGAGAAAGGGAGAAGTGGGGCATAATCTCTACCCCTGGCACATTATGACTTCAGCTCCTCCATAGCAACTTTAACACCCACCTAAGGGCTGGCTTATTTGATCTCAATGGCAAGCACAAAAATCGATCCAGCTCCAAGTATAATCCTCGCCACGTCCATAAAGTCAGACACTTTCACTCTTTCATAAGCAACCTAGCCTCAATAAAAACATGCTCAATTTCCAATCGCTCGACAATGGGTCGGCTTTGGGTAGGTGGCTATCAAGGGAGCGATGTCCTGGAGAACAGAGAGTCGTTTATTCATTTTTAATCATCCCTAAGTAAGCAACCCCTCATTGAAAATACACAGAAGGGGACAGGGAGTGTCTCCAAATCCGATCCTCTAATGCAACCTTGATCAGTTACAGCCAAATATAGGCCATGCCATCTAATTCCCCAGCCTGGTTATGTAGTCATAATTGGGGGTTTATTGATTTCCAGCCTGTCGTCACGGCTGAGGTGACCTTTTGTCTGAGAATAATTGCTCTATTAGAGGCTTTATAGAGGCTCGTGTTAGGGGCCTCACACTATTATCTGACATAAGAATAACGGCCAGATATGAGCTGACCCTCTTTAGATTTGACGGGCCGCTATATTCTTCCCGGTATTGAATCAGTTTGTGCAAAGAGAGAGAAAGATGGAGAATGAAAGGGAGGGTGGCAGAGCGAGAGAACTTCTTATTGAGAGCTTGGATGTTTAGTCACCTTGTTTGCACAGGAAATGTGCGCTTTATTGTATCACTGAAGTATTGCAAAGCTACAGTATGTAGTGGATTAAGGCTAGACGGCGGCGGCGGTGGTGAGGGGGATTCACCTGAGTGATGTTTCATGTGTATCTTATCAAATGGCCATTTAGACTAAGCCATTTTACAATTTAGACTAGGTAAAATTAGAGGGATTTAGGGGAAAAAAATTAAATTATATATATATATATATATATATATATATCAAGTCACACTGGGGTCAGTAACATTTGCTTTGTGAATGTTTTTGAAAGACATCTGCATTTATTTGATCAATAAAAGTTACACTTTATTTTGATGTACCGATTTAGACATTCAACTAACTATGAGTAACTTTGCAGCTACATGCCAACTAACTTTCTGTTAGGTTAGGTTAGGTTAGGTTTCAGATGAGTAAGGAGGTGAAGCATCTCATCAATATTTGTTTCTGCACACAACGGAGGAAAACCTGCTGCTGTTTTGAATGTTTTGAACATTTTATGCGCTTTTCGTGAGTTCTCAGCTGGTAAAAATAAAGCACATGTACAAGCATAAAATGATTGTGTTTAATCCAGTGCACAGCGTTGATTTGAATGTTCAGTAAGCGAGCTCCGTTGCCAAATATACATCATAAAAGCGACCAATCAGGTCGTGACCGTATCCCTATGCCTTTGGTTCGGTAACTTAAGGTTCGCTGTTAAAAATGCCAGTGTGAACGCTCAGCGGACCAGGACTATATGTTTTGTTTTTGTTTCTTGGTCCGGACCAAACGAACCAAACCAACCGAACTACAAGTGTGAACGCACCCTTATACTCACTTAAAGTTATAGAATGTCAAAGGTGGACCATCAAAATAAAGTGTTACCAAAGTAATATGGTAAAATATTATTACAATTTCAAATAACTGTTTTCTAAATGTAATTTAATCCCGTGATGGCAAAACAGATTTTTTAGCGTTACCATTACTCCAGTCTTCAGTGTCACGTGACCCTTCAGAAATCACTCCGATTTGGTGCTCAAGAGACGACCCTGATGCATTTTTTTTTTTTTCAGGACTCTTTGATGATTAGAAAGTTTAAAAGAACTGTATTCATTTGAAACAAAAATGGGTGGAAGTGTGTCCTTGCTGAATAAAAGTATTGATTAAAAAGGAAAAATAAATAAATCTCACTGAACCCAAATCTTTTAACATGTAATACAGGACTGTAAAATAAAATGTCACCAATAATTCACATTTAATCAAGAAAATAATTATATGAAACCATAGAAAATCTGTAACAAATAAAATAAGGCTCTTGTCTTTCCCTTTCACACTCACGTATAGCACAAGACCTGAGTGGAACTGTGATGCTTTTAGCACCCAGTGAACATCCAAGACTCATCTCCCAAAACCGTGTTCACTTATCTTTCTGTTCAATAATTGAACAGAAAGATAAAACATACTTTCTTCCACTGTCACCTCAATTCATCTTTTATTCTGGTCTAAAAGCATTTCAAAACAAAGGCACAACAAGTTAAAAAATATGGAAAAATCCTGACTCCCTCGTGTTCACACGTGGCAGTTCGGGAAGGCACGAGGAACATTTTTAATCAGTGTAACAACTTCCATTCGTTCAAAAGGCACAAAACAAACCAACATCAACAACAAAAAACCAGTGCTAACACTAATCACAGCTCTGTGGTGTAATCTGAACCTCATTTGAACCTTGTTGGAGCCCTCAAGGAAGGAGATACTGTTATAGGTGATACTGCAACCTTCACTGGATATGAAAATCGCAATGTATCAAATCTAATTCAAGAACTTCCAAAAGAGCTTTGTAAATCGACGTGTGACTGTGACCCCCTCTGCCTCACAGATAGCGGTGTGGTGTTTGAAGTCTGTCATTGAATATGCATTTTTGGGCCTTTTAAATTCTCCCTATTCAAGACTCAGATGTGGCATTCTAGTCAAAGCCGAGAGCAAACTGCTGCTCGCTTTTCCTGATATTTTTCACCCTTAATGCTGTCTGGGGAGAGGTGTGACAGTGAGATCTCCTATTAGTCTGCCGAATGAGCTCAATACGCCATAAAATAGACAGACAGTGGCTTCAAACCTATCTTTTTGTGAAATGCTTTACTTGACCCTGATAACTGTCTTTAAATAAAACCCACATAAGACTACTTTGATATTTTGTGGCATTCAAACATTTTTAAGATGTGTCTATAGAGGCAAGAACATCGTATGATTGTTCTTTTTCTAACACTCAACATACTGACTGACAAATGTTAATCTCTATAGTAATAATCCTTTGAAAGTGACTAAATGATATATGCCAATTGTAATGCGGAGTCAATCCAAACGCAGGCTTTATTTAACAAGAGTGGTCACACAGGCAATGGTCATTGAACGGCAAACAGGGATATCAGAGGAATAGCAGAATCGGAGTCATAAACAGGCGGATAGGTCGAGGCAGGCAGCAAGTCAACAAAGTCCAGTAACACAAGGCAATAAATGCAGAAAACGATCAGGACACGGATGAAACAAACAGGATCCAGACAGGTAGACTGGACAGGAATAAATGCTCAGAAATGTTATCGCGATGAAAAACAAGACCTCGCAATGCTGCGTATGTGCTGAGTGCTTAAATAGTCCAGATGATGAGCTGCAGCTGGTGAGGTGATCAGTGATTAGATACGGGAAACGTAGTGTGCATGTGTGTGAGGTATTGTGGGAAACAGAGTCCAATGGAGAAATAAAAGTCCTGGGTGGAGTGCCCTCTAGCGGTTATTACGGGCACTCCGGCCGACAATCGTAACACCGATAAAACAATCTTAAAATAACATTTAATCCATTTAAATGGTCAGCCAAATAAATTGGTCTATCGCCATTTTAAGACATTGAGGCAGAATGTGCTATTACAGATTCCCCCATAGTGTATAATGCTATATATATATTGTTAGTCCATATTTCTATGCCACGTACAGACAAAATCTTGCCAAATCATTGTTCAACAGTGAGCCAGCTGTCTTCTATCTCCTATAATTCCAAGTTCTTTGTTTCACACCTCAAAGAACCGATTTAGCTGAGAAATAAAACATAAGTACAGAATTTTCACCCACATCCCCCACTTTCAGGAAAAAAACTGCTTTAAATGCTTGCATTGTTTGTGTGAGTATAAAGAAGTTAGTAATGGAAAATATTCCGTATTTCTTTCAGAAAAAAAAAAAAAACAGAATTTACTTATTGACAAAGCTGTGTTTCTAAGCTTCTCTGAGCAAAAATAAATAATGGCTCTTCATTGGTGTGCAAGTCCTCCATAGGCACTTATTGGCTTCGAAGAAACATTTAAGTCTTGGACTACAACCAAACTATATAGCTACAAGCTCAATTGTAATTCTAGCGAGACTGATCTCTCAGAGACTGATCTGTCATTCCAAAATTTTACAAAACCATTATGGTTCTTCTTTACAGAATGCTGCTGAGTATTAAAAAAAAAAAAAAGCAGCATGATTATAAATGTGACTGCCTAAAGAAAAGAGGCATTTTTAGTCTCCATTTCCTATTTCACCTGCATCTGACATCAGCCTGAAGA
Source organism: Opsariichthys bidens (assembly GCA_037194245.1). NCBI lineage: Eukaryota > Metazoa > Chordata > Actinopteri > Cypriniformes > Xenocyprididae > Opsariichthys > Opsariichthys bidens. The sequence continues at coordinate 3,965,567 of CM074311.1, read as the reverse complement.
GCTTGCAAACCAGATTACAAACTCGAGAGTTCATTACTGTGTAGACGGGAAAATTATAGGAAAGTGAAAGAAAGGGGCGACCCCTCCGGCCAGCAGCAAGGAAACCGACTAAGCTCATTAGAGTCATTATTAGTCATAACGAAGCAACCAAATGCACACTGGAGACAGTGGACTGGATCAAACAGCTTCACGGCAATGGCTGCTGGATCCATTTATAAGCATTTGATTTGCTGGGCTATGGCTAAAAAAACTGGTAAGGACACAACGTTACGGAAAAAATCGGGAAAGTACGGTTAACATTTTATAAAATTCTGTTACCGTATTTTTCATCTCTCTTCTATTCAGATGTAGTTGTCTGAGATGCAAAGATTATATTGAGACAAAAAAAAGTTTTCCTTTTTCCCCCCTTTATATCAGTGTTATGTCAGTATTTCTGGCCAAATTGTGCTATTTACAGAAAAATAATAAATTTTGCAAGCTTTTGCACAAAGATTTTTCAAATAAATGTCACACATGGAAGTAAAAATCTACTTGTAAAGTTAAAAAAAAAACAAAAAAACTGTAAAGCTGGCATATCTAAAGTTCATAAATTATTTGAACTACAGGCATAATCATGGCGCAAAGACCAAATTTACTAAACAGGGCAAATTAACTTCCAAAAAACCGCAGATGGGAGTGATCTGACGAAGCACAAATTTAAGAACACAGATGCAGCCGGATCATTTCCATAATCACCAGAATTATTAAAATAAATTTACCAAGAGCAGTGCATATTAGCATCTCTTTTTTGGGAGCTAAATAATGGCGCAAATACCAGTGAATTGACTAGCACAAACCTTAGTAAATCATGTTACGTGATGATCTCTATCATAAGTTTTGAGTGTAAAAGGGAAACTCCTACAAATGCAAATTCAATAAGGTCAGCCACAAAAATAATTGTGTCCACAGCTTTTCAGCATTAATTTCGCTCTGCGTGACTTTATTAATCTTGATAGTACTCTTTTATTGTGAAAAGACTGTTTCACAGTAAATCTGGCCCATGGGTTTTTGGTGTTCAAAATTTGGATATGTGTCTAAAATTAAGATAAATTCATTTATTGTAAAAATATTTTAGTGTGTGTGAAATCAAAAAGTAAATTTACTTAAGTTAGTTAAGAAAGAGTCTAAACACACTGGTGACTGAATTTCCGAACTTGTAGAGTGATTTTTAGTTGCGTTTTTAGTTGATTTGGAGGCAGTGGGAGGTTTGACAGTTTTGCACAGCCAAATACTGCCTGCCAATATGTGGTTTGATGTGGATTCAAGGCAAAGGCTGTAGATATGACCAGCCAATGGGCTTAACACTTTACAGACAGGAAACTGACAGAAGGGGAGAGAATACTTACTGACAGAAAAGAGGAAAATAAGTTTATAATCATCTTCAGCTTTTGCTATGATCACTTGCGATCTCCTTAGAATTATTGGAGCCGTAGACTCTCACTTGTGTTGGCTGAAGGTGATATAGGCAAAATATTACATCTCAACACATTTCAGCATTTTGTACTTCTATTTATAGCTTCATATTTATGAATTTGCTCTGAAATGGTCTAATAGGATATTTATTTATTTAGAACGTTAAAAACTAATGGTAAAAATCTAGTTAAAAATAAATATGTTTACATTATTTTTACTTTACCTTGTTTTCCATTACATGAAGACATATTTTTACATAATAAACAGTAGGGCTGTGTATCGCAAACAATGTCACGATACGATACGCATCACGATATGGTTCAATTTGGAATTTAAGTTTCTTTTGAGCAGAGTTTAGTAACAATAATGTGTTTATTGAATAACCAGTGTTATAACAGTTGTGATAACTGAAAAACAATTTTGTTTTTGTCATTAAAAACCTTATAATGACTCTTCCTTGCTTTTAAAGTCACTGCCTCAGTAACTCAAATGACAATTATAGTCATTTCTTATGACTTCCTATGATAAGCAAGCATACCAAATCACAGAATATTGAAGTTCTCATTCTGTTTTGTTTCAGACCTTCATTAACACACGGCTCAAACTTACAAAACATTGAGTCACCATCCTCAAATGTTTGGCGGTGGCAAAGTGGTTTTCCAGCGTCAACTTCCGTCTGCGGTCCGACACGCAGTTGCACGAGTGCAAAATAATTTGCCCCCACTGCATTGTGACACACCGGGGAACTGCTTCGCGCGCTCTTTCGCACTTATTTTTGTTGGCAAATGAGAATGATCATCGTGCTTCACCCTGGTTTCACCGCGGGGTTTGCAGATGATGTTCACGTCACTTCATAAGGTTCCCATGGCAATAGAGGGAAAATAATGGCGCTTTACTTGTATGAAGTAAACGCAACATTTTTCAACTCTCTGCGAAGATATATGTGACCTTTTTGCAACGAAAATACAAGCATTATGAAATCATGCTAGCCCCGCATATTTTGCTTGCTGAAATCGGCAAGTGCAGCGTATTTGAAAAAATGCGACCCCCGCGTAAATATCAGGCGATCGCATAATCGTGTTTTACTTAACTTTTGCTTTGCTGTTCTTGTATATCGCATGACTCATGTCTAATGTCTGGACCCAAAATTCTCCCATATTTTTGATTTGAATGTCTTGCTCTGCTGCTTGCGTTGCTAGCGCCAATTGACGTCACGTGATTGGCTACATTTAAAAGCTCGAGACTCGATACGCGCGTCGTCATGAGTTCATGACGATGTATCGCTGTATCGATATTCTGAGCACAGCCCTAGTAAACAGAAATGTTTTCATGCACGTTATTTATAGAGTTTCAACTGAAAATTATTACGATTCTGCTTAATTTGGTATCTGCTGCAAAATCTGTCCAAATACAGTACGTGATAGATAAGGGTTTTCACAGCAATTTCTGTGAACATACCAAAGCTTCCTATTTGATCAATGAATTTATTTGACATCTGATGCTCCACTATGAGACAGAACTCAGTCAGAGCACTGTGGTTAAATGAGAGTGCAGATTGATCATGTGTATGAGGATGACGATGATCAGTAGACCCTCGTTCTGTTCAAAACACAGCACTAGCAAGGGCATGATTCTTATTTATACAGGGCCCCATGACACCATGCTGTCATTTATCCTGTATCATGAAATCTGCACAAACTACCATTCAGAAGAATCTGATAGGAACACAGAAAGGGCCTGTTGAGTACTACAAAACGGATACAATGGCTTATTCATTGCTTAAAGTGCTCAATTGCTACATATATTTACCCCATTATAAAGAGAATAAGATCAATAGTTCTCATTTTGTTCATTTCCTCCTAGTCTGCAGAGGAAAATATTACCGTAAAATTGCTCTTGTATTATATCAGTGGTGGAAAGATCTTTTTGAATACCTTTTTACAGCATCGACATCAACTAGCCTGCATATTTGGAAGACATGGATCCCAATTTCATTCCAGTTATACAAATATATCACTCACTGCAGAGTTAAACGGATAGTTCCAGCTGTAAAATTCGATAGGATAAGTCATGTTAAAATCCATTATGCACACCTGTGGACGCCCACCCATCAAATTCTACAGTATATTAATACATCCAGTTGCTCTGAGCATCACATACCCCAGTGATTAATACCCACGGACGCAAATGCAATCAAAGAAGCATGTGCGAGCAAACAGACTTCATAAGCTCAGAGAATCATATCTAAGAGGTTTTGCACTCACCAGTCATTCTCTCTCCAAGGTTCATATTTAATAACATATTTTTTCTTTTTCACTCAAATTTCAATTTTTGTGTAATGGACTAGTAATTAGCATGAATGAAAAGACAGATTGTTGAACGCATCCCTTCAGAATCAAATTGGATTGATGCACCACTTTTATTTCCAGAAAAAAAAAAAACACTTTCTGTAATTTTCAAAGAGTAAAAAACTTTTGTATGGTTCTCAAAATAATCATTGTAGACAAATATTATTAATAAAAGAAAACAAAATATCTAAGAAATGTTTTAGAAAGCCATTAATCAATGATGTAATTCTTAACAGATCATCAGTCCTTGAACATTCAAATATAAATGGATATGAATATTAGGAACAGTCTCGTTTTAAACTTTATAGATGTTAGTGAGTAGCTTTAAAAAGGAGTGCAACAGACTGAAACAGAATTCAGTGGTCTTGTTTTTAAAAGTAGTACAATTTTTTAACATGATACAGCATCTATCAAAGCAATGCTCCCACCAGACCAAGACGCAGAGAACAAGGACTGGGAAACACTAGTCTGCACTTCTGAGAAAAAAAAAAAAAAAAAAAAAAAAAAAAAAATATATATATATATATATATATACATACAATTATACTTTCTGTACACACTGTATATTCCCATATTCCCATTCACCATTTTTTTCCACAGTAAATTGTAAGATGATGTTGTTTTTTCACTTGCAAAGACAAATTAAATTAACATCATTTGTAACTGTAAAATTACATGGAATGTCCTGTTACATTCATTGCAGTTTTTCCACTGTAACTTACAGTTAACCAATGAGCTTTACAGTCTTTTACCACTGAAATAATGTTAAAACCAGCCAACCATCGTGACACATTTCCAGGCTCACACAGAATCAGTGGCAGGAGAAATTTGCAGAAACTTCACATAATTGGAATGTCCAATCACAAATTTATATACATCCTATGCCCCTTGACTGTTCATGTATTAAATATTCAGGATAATTTAATAATGCATTCAGCTAGTAATAAGCGTCTAGCACTATCGGCTCCATTTAACACTTTTTACCATGTTTAAACCCATTCCACAATTTATCCCCCAAGACCAGTGAAAGTCAACCCATTCCTAATATGAATCACTTTTTTTTTCATTCAATTAGTAAATATTTAATTGTTTATAAACAAACACCTGTTAAGCATTAGATCATGTAAAAGATTTGTTAGTCACTAATAAAATAATCAAAATATGTAAAAAAACAAAAAAAACAATCAATGTGCAAAAAAAAAAGCAAAAATGTGCTCACCCTTCCAATAAAACACTCTGCTCTATCCACAAATCTGAGACATCTCTCCATACACACACACACACACACACAGGTTTGTTTTCCCATCTTAGTGAGGACATTCCATAGGCGTATTGGTTTTTATACGGTACAAACTGTACAATCTCTCCCCCTACACTGACTCTACTTCTAAACCTACCCATCACAGAAAACATTCTGCATTTTTACATTTTTAATAAAATATTGTTTGGTATGTTTTTAAAGCTATTTTAAATATGAGGACTGTTTATGTTTACGTCATAAAACCAACATTATACCCATGTCATTATACAAATTTGTGTCCTCGTAAATCACGAAAACAAGCACACACACACACACTACTATTAGAAATGTAAAACACTGCCATCTGATTTGGCAGCCAACGGAGATATGAAATGAGCAAAGAAGATGAGGATGAGAGAGGCAGAAATCCAGTTTTTATCTCATCTAAGCTTTGCCACCAGCATCGCCTGTCTGGTAAAGTAACTGCTGTTGGTCAGAGGGCAATGCCCATGATGCATTGCGCTGATGGCCAGATTCCAATCTATTGTCTCATCAAGGTGTAGAATTCAAAGGCGCTTTTGATCATAGCTCCAGCAGGAACAAAAATTCTCTCAAAACAGCATGTGCTTTACAATCCTCTCGTATCGTTTATCTGTGGACACTGCAAAGAAAAAAGAAAAAAAAATCCTGATAATTTCCACCAAATGTCCCTCGAAAGCCTTAATTATCTCCATCTGTGTCATTTCAGAGCTGTTTTGCTGAGGCCATGAACGTACAGGAAAACGAATCTCAAGAAGCTTTGTGTTACACATGCACAAAGGAATAGTAAATCCAATCATCTTAAAGGAATAGTCCAGGTTCAGCATCAATAAGTTAATATTCAATAAACGACATCTGTGACATTCTGGAAAAAATTCAATGCATCCCTCAGTTAGAAGAACACACAGAAAAACCAGTCGGGTTTATACAGAAATGTACAGCTAGTATATTTGCTAAAGCGGTTGTTGAAGTGGCCTGCAATGTGTCAGACTTAACCTAAAACTATATTAAACAAACTTGTGCAGTTATGTGACCTCATATTAAGTCAGAATGAATTGCATTTATATTTTTTTAAAAATTCATTTGTGATATCGCAGTACTGCCAAATGAACTGCCAAAAGGTCTTGGGAGGATCGTGTGTAAGGCTGGGCAAGGCTTAGCCTTCTTCTGGCCACGGACTTGAGACTAACATGACATTTTCTCTCTCAAATCATTGCCTGCTGCTGCTTCTGATTGCTTTTAGAGGGAAAAGCTGTCTATTACTGCAGGTCTAGGATCCGTTTTTTTCTGTAATAATAGCAGAAACAGATTTAGCAAACGATCCAATGCGTATCTGTGTTTGCGCTCTGGGGAGTGTCAAAGGTCTCTATTTAAAACATTGTTTGCAGCATTCAGAAATGTAGCCAATCACAATGACATCTGTTGATTTGAATTCAAGGGCCAATCAGAGGTGTTTAAGTTTGCTGGTGTTTTGAGTGGTAAGTGGATTCTGAGTTCTGTACTCTTGCCAATTGTCTCATTATAGACTTTATGCATCAGAGAAACAAGTGCATTTTTTTTTTGTTATCTCTTTGTATTTCTATGGCATCACTGTTGAAGATTCATTAGCTGGTGAAGTGGACTTACTTATTGTAGAGTTAGGGAACGTTATCATGGGCATTGCAATGTTTGAAGTGCATGTCATAGTAAATGTCAGTAGACTAGGAAGATTTTCAAATGAACGGATCATTCATAAATCCATAAGATCTTCCCTTCATACTGAGGAAATACAAACCAGTAGTCAGAACATCATGAGTGCAGTGCTGAAAAAGGCCTGTAACAAACAATTATGTAAATAAAAGATTCACTGTGCAGGCAGCTTATTTTTTTATAACAGAACTTAGTGAGAATGTGATCAACTAAGATGAGTGACAGCTATAGTCGTTATAAATAAAACGCTCTTTGCGTGCTTTCTGCCATGCTAAATCCTGTATAGTGTATGCTTATTTTCTGTTCAAATTAACAGTGGTTTGTGAACATAGAGGCTTTAATAGCATTTTTTTTTATGCTGGGAATGTGTAGTGAAATCTATTTAAATGTGAAATCTATTTAAATATGTTTTTATTGAGGAACGCCTCTCCCTAGCCTTACCCTGGAGTCGTTTCACCCATCATTTAAGCAAAAGCCTGCACTCCGTTTTTTTTTTTTTGGAAAATAATGAATAAATGGCATACTCATAATAAAATAGATAGTTCATGAAGCCTTTGCACCACAACTGTGTGATCTAATTTGAAAGCAAACACTTGGAAGTTTGTTGTCAAACTAACTTAAAGAAAAACAAAAACTTATAAAGGGCTTAAATGTATTATGAGGTTATTATAAATGTATTTTTATGAATGTCTTTATGAAAAATAAAATTACCTTGTTGCAATCTAGAAATGCAAAGCAGCTAAAGCACAGGCCTGCTCATGTTTTATCTCAAATATGAAGATAACAACCCTAAAACTCTGAGACTGGTGAAATATTTGATATATGATATTTGAAATATGTGACTTTATGTATTGTGATTTTATTTTGAGAAGACTGAGAAGACTCTAAAATGCTAACTGATATTCATCTATTGTTCTGTGGTGGAAAGTGTCCCAATCAGTTTCAGGCCAGGATACGGCTCTAATTATTATTCTTTTACCTTTATTATATTTACTGACGACTTTCTATTCACACTGTTTTAATCCCTCTTTTCTTTATTCAAACTTCTCATTTCACCTTCTTTGACCTTCTTTGTATAAAAAGACCTTCTTAAAAAATAAACATTCCGATGATCTTTACTTTTCAAAATTTGTCATAAAACAAAATCACGCTTGGTAAAAAAAAAACTTAAAAAGTTTAAAAAGAAATATTGCCTTGGCAAATAAACGAAGTACTAAAATGACTAAAACTAAAACAGAACAAATTAAAGCTAAATTGAAATATTTCAATATTTTAAAAAAAAAGTTAAACTAATGAAAAAAGTACAAAACAAAATTACTAAAACTTAAAATAAAAAGGAAAACAGATGCTGTCAATAGAGCTAAGCTTGTGTTAAAGCCACATATGCGAGAGTCTATAGGTTTTAACGCATCTATGAGTGACAGATAAAGAACGTTTGTGTAAATATATCACCTCTCTGAGGGATAGTGGATCTGTCTTGAGTCAACATATGGGCTCTAATACTGAGCCTCACTCTGAAGGGTAGGAGCTGCCCCAGGAGAGAGGGCACACGCACCCTGCCAAACACACGTCCCACTGTCTGCTCCTTCTGTTCATTACAGAACAGCCAGACAGACAGCAACAAAGCTCGCAAGAAACCCTGAGTCACAAATACATGTTCTTTTACATCATATACCCAGCAAGAAAGTGAAACATAACAAGCATGACGATATTCTAGCCTCACATCCACACCCCAAGTAGACCATAATAAAATATAGGACTGAAAAATATCTGCAAACATAAACAGAGGTCTGTCATGCAAAGTTCCAGTCTCTTGGTTTTATGAAATCCAATTATCCAATTACGCCCTTGAGGGAAGCTGGCATTTTGAAATAAATGCCATCTAAATGAATCCGCAGCTCCTGTATAACTAAACAGCCTGTTGATTGTCATTATTTAAACACACATTCTGGTGACATTTCAGCAGCCAGTACAATTGAGACGGCATCCCGTATTAATTGCTAGTGAGGCACCAGTCAAGATTTTTACAACTAGTATCAATGTTTTTGTTGTTGTTGTTTTTAATGAGGAGCTCTGTCATTTCCAGTAATATGCAAGCTCTTTGCTTATGGTCACTGTTAACTCAATTAAAGTGATAACACAACACTACTGTAAGTTTAAGTTTACATGTTAATCAAATAAATTATATATATACATATACATATATATATATATAAAGCCTAATAAAGCATTGGAAATATTCCATATTAGGATATCGTATGTACTTTAGGTCTATGAGGAAATATGAAACAGGGCTGAATGTCAAATTACTATTATATAATGTAAAAAAACAAAACAAAATAACTTAAACCTAATGCCAGTTTGGTGAATTTATTCATATAATAATTCATTGTGATTATTATTTGTCATGTTAATATATATGTAATTTAATTATTTGTTTTATTGAAACATATACATTTTGGGTCACACTTTATATCAGCTATCCTTACATCAACTACTAAAGAGGCTCCTATGATGGTCGGGACAGGTTTGATGGTATGAGTGGGTTTAAGGTTTGATTAAGGGGTCAACGAAGGGTCAGCAGTGTAATTATACATGTACAATCTAAATCCCATTTGATCCCATGTCTGGGTCAAATACGGACAAACCCAACCGTTGAGTTTAAAATTTCAATTTTAAAAAGTTAAACCATTGACCCAGACATGGGCTGAAACAACCTAACATTTTTTAGAGTGTAATTACAGAAATGAATTACATTTAATTAAATGCAGGTATTTACAATGTAACATGTAGCCCTATGTGCACAATAAGTGCATTTTATTAAATGATTAATATAAATTTGAGTATACAGTAGACACCTAAATTAAACTGAAACGAACTATTGTATATAAATTATGCTATTCAAAACTACATTCCCTGCCTTTTCATTGAGATGGATGTTGGTAACATTAGTTCCTCTTTTATTTGTGGTTTATGGCCAGAACACTCTGTGAGGGAGAGCTGAGAAGGGAGTGGAGGATCAGCATGTGTGAGACTCAACAGCTGCTGCTGTTAATGCCATTCTCTTTTAAAATCACATCAGTGATGACGTGAAAGTGATATAGAAGTCTTGAAGGGCTTGTGTCTTCAAGTCGCAGTTGGTTCATGTGATCGGTCAAGCTTAGAGACCACAGATTGAGTACATAAGGGAAAGAGAGCAACATGTTTCTTGTATAGTTTTTCCTCAAGTTTTGCTTGTATAGAACTGTCACCATAATATTTATGAGTATAGCAGCTCACCGACCCTACACTTACTAACTTCGCTGATGTGCTCCATATTAGCCGGTATTGTAAAATCTTTGGAGTGACTCCCATCAGCGCATAATTGTGATGAATGTTGATCTAGAGTGACGTATAAGTCACGTGAATTACGATTTGACTGTGGAGTGTTCAGACTGAAGTCGCATTGCAAAACATCGGACCTGTATCTGATTCAGGACCATATATGGAAGTGGCTCAAATCAGAATTGAAAAGATTAGATTCCATGTGGTTTTTGCTGTTAACACACTTGTTAAAAACAGATTAGAGTCGCATATGATTCTGATCAAAAATTCTGATTTGGGTCACTTTTGCCTGCAGTCTGTTTTATTTTAGTCATGCAGGTGTAGGGAGTGAAATTAAATGTTATAAATAATGTTCGACAACTTTAAATAGGATCTGAGGGATAAATCACGAGAACAGTAGGGCTATCGATACAGCGATATATCGTCATGAACTCATGACGATGCGCGTATCGAGTCTCGAGCTTTTAAATGTAGCCAATCACGTGACGTCAATTGGCTCTAGCAACGCAAGCAGCAGAGCAAGACATTCAAAATGGATGAGGATTTTTCCACCGCCGACAAAAGGAAAATCAAAAATATGGGAGAATTTTGGGTCCAGACATTAGACATGAGTCATGCGATATACAAGAACAGCAAAGCAAAAGTTAAGTAAAACACGATTATGCGATCGCCTGATATTTACGCGGGGGTCGCATTTTTTCAAATACGCTGCACTTGCCGATTTCAGCAAGCAAAATATGCGGGGCTAGCATGATTTCATAATGCTTGTATTTTCGTTGCAAAAAGGTCACATATATCTTCGCAGAGAGTTGAAAAATGTTGCGTTTACTTCATACAAGTAAAGCGCCATTATTTTCCCCTATTGCCATGGGAACCTTATGAAGTGACGTGAACATCATCTGCAAACCCCGCGGTGAAACCAGGGTGAAGCACGATGATCATTCTCATTTGCCAACAAAAATAAGTGCGAAAGAGCGCGCGAAGCAGTTCCCCGGTGTGTCACAATGCAGTGGGGGCAAATTATTTTGCACTCGTGCAACTGCGTGTCGGACCGCAGACGGAAGTTGACGCTGGAAAACCACTTTGCCACCGCCAAACATTTGAGGATGGTGACTCAATGTTTTGTAAGTTTGAGCCGTGTGTTAATGAAGGTCTGAAACAAAACAGAATGAGAACTTCAATATTCTGTGATTTGGTATGCTTGCTTATCATAGGAAGTCATAAGAAATGACTATAATTGTCATTTGAGTTACTGAGGCAGTGACTTTAAAAGCAAGGAAGAGTCATTATAAGGTTTTTTGTGACAATTTTTTATATCTCATTTAAAACATTGTTTTTTTAATGACAAAAACAAAATTGTTTTTCAGTGATCACAACTGTTATAACACTGGTTATTCAATAAACACATTATTGTTACTAAACTCTGCTCAAAAGAAATTTAAATTCCAAATTGAACCATATCGTGATGCGTATCGTATCGTGACATTGTTGGCGACACACAGCCCTAGAGAACAGTGCACCGCGATTTACATCGTGGGAGAGAACAGTCCGCGTGGCAGTTGTGATAGTGGAGAGAGAGACAGATGAGACGCACTTTTTAATCGGCTGTGGCCAATTCATGATGTTCACTCCAAATGTTCAATAAAACAAGTGTTTTGACCACCAGAGCTCCTTGTCAGTGTCCTCAATACAGCTGTGTTAAACCGATCGACAGAACAAAGCCATGAACCCACGAAACAGTGCTGGGTAAGAACTGTGGCGCTAGCGTATAACCCACGCACATTATACGGGGATCAAAACCAGGGCTTAAAAACGAAAAAAAAATTAAAAATCACTCCGAGCATAATGAGTATTTCACGTTTCTCTCCATGCGTTCCAAAACCAGTTTGAATAGATTTTTTTTTTTTTTTTTTGCCTGTACTACAATCATAATAAGATTTTAAAACTGTCAACATTTTAAAGAAATTAAAGTATGTTTTTAAGATATTTTAAAACGTTGGCTACATGGTTAAAAGGAAACACGCTACTTGCTTTTCTGAGAGGAAAAAAGAGAAGTCTTGCATACGTCAAATTTTGTTATTGCATTCAAAAATAATCTAAAATAAAGCGAAATGTATACAACACTATAAACTATAAACTGAAGCCTACCTGTCTCATTTGGCACAAATCCAAATGTTTCCATATTTGCAACATATTTCCACGCTAAACTATTATTTATTAGCCTATGTAAACTAGGTTTTGTACTTCACTCGCATTATTGACGAAAAACATCATCCTTCACGTGTAGGCGCTTCAACACCTCTTGTATTCCGGACTCTTCGAAATGAGCAGTGTAACTTTCTATATGTTTGGTTGACTGTATTTTGTTTTGTCAAGTGTTGCGATGCGACACAGGAATTTTTTTAGTTCTCTAACTGTAATCTATGAATTTATGATCATACAGATAGAAGCAAGACATCATTCAAAACTGTAAAGCACTTGTAAAATAAAGAAAACAAGCAGGATGCTGCGTTCTGCTGTCTCGGTTTCTTTTCCATGGAGTGTGTCACACTGAACCGAAACTCAGCATAACTGTTTTATTTTGTTTTGTTAATAAGTAATTATTTAAATGAAATATATTATTTCACTTAGAGGCCTACGTATTGCATATTACCAGCCATTTATTTTATTTTAAAAGTAGGCTTATTGCTTGACAGTTGGTGACATAAACTAACGTCAGCGCATTGCCATTGTGACTTACCTAGGATGACTTATAGGCCGTACTAATTTAATTTGCAAAATTATAATATTAAACAGAACGATAAAATAACATTATTAACCGGTTGAGGGACGTTTAAGTGTGTAAATGATTCAATTTCATTTCGTTTGCTTTTCTGATTAAGTTCCTGTCAAAATTCCATTCGTTTCTGATCAGAACAATCACACACACATTTTTCTAATTCCTAGCTGTACAATTATTAAATAAATGATGTGAAAACAAATTAAGATTTTACAAAATCTTTCCAAATTAAGTTAAAATGTTACAGTCTCTATAAATCTCTGATATCACTTTATTTTGGGATTCAATTCTCACTTTTGACTATTTACCTATTAGCATGGATATTACTAGTATATCGGTTATTTATAAAGCACATATTAATGCCTTATTCTGCATGACCTTATTCTACATCCTTTAATCTTACCCAACGCACACTACATGGAAACAGCAAAAATGGTTTGTGCACATTTGTTTTTGCAAACGATATAAAAGAAAGACTGGCTTAAACTCATCACCACTCACTCTAAAAAACTCATAAGCAGACATTTTGCTGAGATTTAGAAAAATCCGCCTGTCACCTCAAACTGACGCACTATTATGATCTTTTTTTCGTCCTACAATTTGCACCACCGCCCACTGACAGCCGGCATTTGTCTTGTGAGTGATGGTGATTTTGAGGGTTTATGAATTTAAGGAAATAAATGGTCACTCGCACAAGGCACAAGCGGTCAGGGCTTGTCCTGCTGTGTGTGTGCATGTAAGCCGTCGGATAAGTGCACCAGTGAGAATATGTTTGTGTGTGTGATTATAGGCTGAAACTGCCTTGCTCTGCAGCAGTGCAAGGAATGCGGCCTATACATCAGTGTGATCATGTGCCAAACATCACTGGATAATTGGATCTATCTTTTGGCAACAGACAAGCATGTAGGAGTATGAATTCATGTATTCATTTGTATACAAAATATCTATAGCCCCTAGGTCTGAGTACTATCCTTAACAAATCATCACGATAATAAAAATATAGTTTGGCCCGCAGCTAGTGGAAATTTTCTGATACTGCATGGCGGTAGTAAAAGTGATAAAAGGTATCTCTTTCATGTTTCATGATCATGGTTTTGTCCTAACCAGCCATAACATCACAAGCAGCACATTTCTATTTTGCTGCAATGCCTCAGGTAGTCTGGTCCAGATAAAAATTCACTGGACCAATGCAATGCTCCTCATCTGCATAAAAATCCAACATGAGACTCAACGTTAAAGTTTCGAATCATGCATTGTATGACGAATCGCTCAAACTAAAACCGTAAAAGTCAAGCATTACCTAAATCATGAACGTTCTGTTCTCTATTTTATATTCTACAGTGCATTGCATAAGAGCACAAAAACAGTTCTAGGGTATGTTTTCCAAAAGCACAGTTAGCCATTATTAATTGCACCAACACCTACATTTGTTTTTTGCAATTGATATGAAAGAGGCATCTCCTCCACTAACTTAAACCAATCACTTCTGGACACCAGAACCACTCGGCTATATCCTCATTTAAACTCATAAGACATTTGCTGAGATTTAGAAAAATCTGCCTGTCACCTCAAAGTGACGCACTATTATAATCTTATTTTGTCCTACAATTTGCACCACCGCCCACTGGCAGCTGGCATTTGTCTTGTGAGTGATGGTTTTACAGGTTTATGAATTTAAGGAAATAAACGGTCACTCGCACACGACACAAGCACGGGGGGGGGGGGGGGGGGGGGGGGGGGGGGGGGGGTCTGGGGGATCCTGCTGTGCAACATAATTCAACAATTTGTGTTTCCCGAAACCATAATTCCATGCATAAGACCATGCTCAGCAAAATAAGCAGGTTAACATGCAATCCAATTTCATTAATTCCATAAATGAACAAATTTCAATGTTAAGAGAATGAAAGCACTGTTTTTGAAGAGTGCGCATGTGCTCTATCACACAGGAGAACCCCAGAGTGTGACGTTTTTAGCATTTTAAGAAAACACTGGCAAAACAACAAAGAATAAAAATAGTCTCAAATGCAAATACTCTCAAATACAGTGTTAATTATTTACAATAAGCTGACATTAATTAGAGGGACGTCATTGAGGACAGTTCTATAGTGTCAAACCAACAAGCTTTGAATGATGTATGTTAGGGATGCACGATTAATCGAATTTAAACCGAACATGATCTGGCAAAGGCTACAATTTTTTTTATGCACAGCTTGTCAGTAAAGCACGGCTCTGTGTTCTGAAAACCAGAGGGCGCTCTTACGCAGAAACTCCAAATATCTCCCGCGTCATAGATAGCACGTCATACTACAGCTGAATAAACAGAAGATTGAAACACTTTAGATGGATTAAACATGACTAATAAACACATGGCAATATATGGTTTATCTGAGTTCTTCAAGCCTTCTCGGGTGTTTTCATGATAATAAAGTATATTTATAATGCAATGCTAATTGGCATATCCATATGACTGTTTAGAATACAATGAAATAATATGTTGTGTGCCTTATTCAGTGTAAGAACCCAGATCATCTCACAGAAGGATGTTATTGCAAGCGCTCAACTGACGTTATGAAGTGGGTTTGGAGTAAAAACATGCTATTAAATGTATTTTATTGGATAAGAGGTTCATAAATGCTTCTCATTTTTGGAAATATGTTACGTGTTGCTTTTTCAAATGCACGTCATAAGCGACTCAAACTCGTAGTGCTTTCAGATATAGCAGCATTTACTACCTCAGTTTACCAGTGCTTCACTGCCTATGCGGTTTCATAATCGCACTAAGCCAAATCGGTTTAAGCATGATTTTGGGTTAATTTCGATTAATCATGTAGCTCTAATGGGTATGCAAAAAAGTTGCTATGGAACAGTCGTAACTAGCTAGTAGGGTTGGGTACCGAAACCCGGTGCCAATACGGCACGGTACCCATAGAACCGGTATGCACCGGACCGAATCAGAATGCGAATGTCGGTGCCTCATTTCGGTGCCGCTCCAAAGTGTGGCTATATTTCACCAGAAAGGATTCCGACACCGCGATGTGAAGCAAATGTTTGCGTGTGAAGGGGGAAACACGTCAAACCTAATGAAACATTTGAGGGCACGTGGAATATGAGCGTGTTTGACCGCATGCGGACATCAGTGTGGACGACCCCAGCTCCAGTAAGCGGGACAGTCTTCCCATATTGTCTGCACTTTCAAACAGGCCTCATGACACCATCTGAGAGAGTTTTCTCCTGTGCAGGACATGCAATAAGTCAGGAGAGGCGTCGTATTTTGCCAGAGAAGGCAAATATGGTCATATTTCAAAAATAGCTGAAATTTGAAGCTGTTAAATGATTGTAGTTGAGCGAGTCGGCTCAGGTTTTACTGTTGTTGTGTTTTGTGTTTACTTATATATTCATGTATACTTTAAACTTTTAATATATTGTTCAATTTAAAGAACTTTTTTTGTCCAGTAAAAAGGTATTCTTGACCGAGTCACCCACCATCATTTTGTGGCTTTTTTTAAAGTATCGGTTTTGGCACCGGTACCGTTTTAAAAGTATCGATTTGGCACCGGTATCGAAAAAACCCCAAACGATACCCAACCCTACTAGCTAGTTCATTTCTCCAATGACACATCCACACAGTGGTTAAGCCGCGAGTTACGTTGCTGTATGGGAAACGGCTATGTTTTGTGACAGCACATTTTTGCATTCACTGTAGATAGATTGCTTGACGCTGAAATCTTGATGCAACATACACAGGGAACAGTTCAAGAAAAAAAAAAAAATATGATTGTGTCAGCATGTTGAGGTCTGTATGTGAGCATGCTCAAAGGCATCATTGATGAATGGTTAAAGATTTTGCTGCTGCATCACTCCCTTTCACTAAAAACACAAGGCTACACTAGCTTCCTCCCTTTCTCTTCAGAATACTATTCCTTCTCCACTAAACACAAATCAAAAAATATGGCAGCATAAAAGCTCAGACAGGTTTTGCATTGCATTATGGCAGTCAATCAATTCTGTATTCTGAATTAATTAAATGTCAACTAATCAGTTTAGTCACATCAATATTTGCTGAGAAATATTGCCCCCGAATGAAGATGAAAAAATGAAAGGCACACAATATTCTGCCAGCTCATATTCTGGAACATCAATTGTTTGATTTACTTTTGAATTGTTGAACGCAAGTCGATCACCGTTATACATTTTACAATCGAGTTAGTCAATCTTTCCTTGTGGCAAACAGGACATGTTCCTGTATTCAGCCTGCACTATTTTCGAATTGTTGGTCAAAGTACACATAACGATTCACACTTTTGCCTGTTTTATTAATGGCCAGTTGTTTATCAGCATTTAGTGGCGTGAGTTTTAAGACACTGTGTCAACTTGTAAAGCAGTTCAAGGTGCATTTCATCTCTTTTTTGAAAGAAATAATATCTAGACTCACAAATAAAATACTTCAAGCTTGAATTGCTCAGATGGTACGAAAGCGCTTTATTACAGATGTATGTAGTATTATGTGCAATTATAAATGGTATACATGTACGGTTGATGGAAATCTCAGCTTTACTTTGGGTGATTATTGCCTTTGGAAAACAGTGGAAGAAAAGCAGATTTCCTGTTCCTATTGTCAAAGTTTGCCTGCCCTTGACATGTTCACCTGCCCTCTCTCTGCTGTCTCTAAAGGGGGTCCCACCTTCCACACAGCTTTACCTGCACTGCACTTTGTTCCTGTCAGTATTGCCCGTGGCTGTTTCTGTACCTGCTTCCCTTCTTTCTCTCTTGAAATAAAGCACAGACATGCACTTTTAGGTTAGTCAAGGTAATATTTTTAAAAAAAAGAAGTGATGTGATTTAAGCTGTTCACTTTATCATTTCAAGAACATATGTAAATATGTTCTCTGGTGATCATATTATTGTTGTTTTTTTTACTATGAGAACATGTTCTGTTATTCTGACAGTCAATCTATGAGATACAAAGCATTAAAATTTCTAAAAAATATTCTGGCATTAAAAAAAAATCTAATTTTTAATTTAATTAATAGTCTGGTTGACTACAAATAACCTTTATCAGTTATTTTGGTAATGCAATGAGATATATTTTCCATTCCTTTAATAATCTTTCATGCAAATAATATAATTATTTTCCGATTACATGAAACGTGCAAATCAGAATAAACAGCTTATCAGACTTACTATAGGCATGCAATATGAATTTCCAGCTGACTGAAGCTAATAACTTTAAACCGGTGGGCTGTTAGTCATCAGTAGAAAGCTACGTTCTCCTTGAAGATCAAATGGTCATAAATCGTTTGTTAGCACTTCTGGTGTGTTCATAACACATTTAAAACAATTCAGGAGATTGAACCGTTACTTTTTGTTAGTTTTACAAATCACCTCACGTTTAACTAAAGCAAATTACCTCTTGAAATCGATAGAGTATATCTCTGTCCAGTAAAAAAAGACTTCTGTACCTGATCTTGCTGTTGAGCCGCTTTGGTCGATAGATTTGACTCCTTTGCTGTGGTCATGATAACAAATTACCAAAGACAGCAAGAGACATTCAGTTTGTGACGAGACTGCTGACGGTTACACAGAGAGAAGATGCTGAAGATGAAACGGTGGAAATGCAGCAAAATCCCAGTGAGACGATTTGAGCTTTAGAGTCGTTCTTCGTAGGATTGGTGAGCCGCTGTTGCTAAATTACACTCAGAAAGAGAGAGAGAGAGAGAGAAGAGGAAAAAAGGACACGGAGAACACGATCACAGCCTGGTTGCCGAGACCGGTCGACTGCGAGCGCACGAGCTCCTCTCATCCCCCTACACGCGCTTGCCGCCTTTTTCACCCCCCGCCTCTGCGCGCCAGGCTCACATACGCGCGCGGCTGCCGCCTTTTCACCTTCTGAAGCGAGCAAACGAAAAAGGTGTGTGCGTGCGTGTGTTTTGTGCATTATGACAGCATAAGTTCTTATTGAGAGCCATTGCATTACAGAAACATATGCGTGATTTGGCATGGCAGAAAGTGCAAAGTGCGCTTCCTTTATCAGTCACTTTTAGTTAATCGCGATACCATAAAGTTTCCGTTATTAAACAGTAAAACTGACTGCCTGCATAATGCATCTCTTGATTACACAATGCCTACACTTTGTTATAATAATAGGATTCGGGAGCGAATTGGCACAAAACAACTCAGTAAGTGGATTCTAAACGGCCATTTGCGTTGAAGAAATCAACAGAAATGTCTGTGATTGGTTACATTGCACATCATGAGATGAGCTATCTATCATCTCAGTGAGCTTTTATGAAGGTTTACGAATGCGTAGAGGTAAATCTGGCATTTTCTGACGTTTCAAGGTTGACAAGAAACTTACGTGAGGTAAAAATAAGTGCGGCAGCCAGAAATCTGCCCCAAAGGCTCTCTATTTTTCACCATAGATTTACACTGGAAATGTGTGGGGCGCTTTAGAGCTAGGCAGGGCTGCTGCCCCTCTTAGTGAATAGACCTAAATGCCTGCTGAACCCTTGCTAGATTTTAATATATCCTGCTCACTTTACGACTTCAAATAGTCTAGAAAATCCGAAAAATATTTGTTGCAGAATGCAGAAAACATTTATAATTTATTATTAATTGACCCTTCGCAAACAGTTTGATTGACAGGCGATCTAACCAATCATAACGCCGAATCCGCAATCTTAGATCGGTCCAAGAGCCGTTTGAAGCAGGGGTTCCCAAACTTTTTAGCCCGCGACCTCAATGATAAATGCGCTGCTGCTCCGCGACCCCGCACCTCCCCCACCTCAACCCAATAATAATAATAATATTATATTATATTATAATGCAATATCAATGTCAGTTTTACACATCAAAACGATGTCCTTCATTTACAATCACCTCACTGACCTCCGCAACTGCAGTCTTCGCACCATCAACCGGCCTCACCTGTGACTTTTCTCCTCCTCTCGGTTTTTCTGTTGTGGATATTAACCACCGTTTCATTTTAAAGCAGGTATTATTTGTTTGTAGCCTCCAAACACCTTTAGCTTTAGTAAACAACAGCGCGTGATGTACGTAACTTGATTGTGACTGACGCTGACGTAATCTTGTAATGTCTGGGACAAAATTACAAATTTAATTAAAAAATATACATTATATATTTTTAATCAGACTTTTCTGTAAACACCATTTAATAAGTATTGAATTAAATTAATTGCAACAAAAATATATAGGCCTATATATTTTTTTCCACTTTAAAAAAAAAAAAAAAAAAAACCCTCGCGACCCCCACTTTGGGAACCACTGGTTTGAAGGATCTGTCTCGACATAAGGAGCCACTATACGGTATTTAGAGATTAAACTGCTTTAAAACATGACAATATTTTAAATATGAAACTGCTTCATATGTTATCAGTGTCCTCTTTGCTCTGCAATGTATTTTTCTCTGTGGGAGAACAAGATGTGTGGTGTGAGAGAGCATGGGTTGTCGGGTATAGCAGCAGGGGGCGGGTTTTGAGAAGGGTCAATTCAGTGTATATAGAGGTCTATGAATATTTTCACTGCCCATACAAACATTGTGTGTGTGTGTCTACTTGTATTCCTTACAATGTGAGGACCAAATGTCCCCACAATGCAAGTAAAACCAGTAAATCTAGACATTGTGGGGACCTTTTGTTGGTCCCAACAAGGAAACAAGTTTATAAATCATACAGAATTATCTTTTTTTGAAAATCTAAAATAGCAGAACATTTTCTGTGATGGGTAGGTTTAGGGGTAGGGGTAGTGTAGGGGGACAGAATATACCATTTGTACAGTAGAAAAACCATTACGCCTATGGAACGTCCTCATAAAACACAAAAACACAACATGCGTGTGTGTGTACGTTCTTAAATCTCACATTTTAGAGTTTTCGACGACATGTAATTGGAACCTTTTGGGAAAAAGATTATCGTTGCTTTAGTCTTTTAAACAACAGATAAAGTAATCTATAAACAGTACTGTTTAGCATCATGGTGTCTCTCTCCTCCTGTTTGTAGACACGCCCTTGTCGCCAATATGCTATTACTACGGAAAAAAACTGATCCTAGACTAGCAGTTATGGGCAGTAATAGCAGCGGGCAATGATTTGAGTGAGAAAATCCCATGCTGGTCTCAAGTCCATGGCCAGCTGAAGGTTAAAGCCCAAAGTATACTTCATGTCCACACACCGTCCATATGACGTACTTTTCGCAGCCTTCTATGTCCGCGCTTGAAAACAAAATCCAATATATGGTGTGCACAAGCCGAACACGTCTTTCGGCGTCTTTTTGCAGGTTTGCCCACTTACAAAGCATGTAAAAGTCTGGAATTTGTATCATAGGTACTCTTCAACTGTGAGTGACGGAATCTAAAACAAAAATCCAGAAAATCACATTGTATGATTTTTAAGTAATTAATTTGCATTTTATTGCATGACATAAGTTTTTGACACATCAGAAAAGCAGAACTTAATATTTGGTACAGAAACCTTTGTTTGCACTTACAGAGATCATACGTTTCCTGTAGTTCTTGACCAGGTTTGCACACACTGCAGCAGGGATTTTGGCCCACTCCTCCATACAGACCTTCTCCAGATCCTTCAGGTTTCGGGGCTGTCGCTGGGCAATACGGACTTTCACGGGCTAGGCCACTCCAGGACCTTGAGATACTTCTTACGGAGCCACTCCTTAGTTGCCCTGGCTGTGTGTTTCAGGTCGACCCAGCCACGACCCATCTTCAATGCTCTTAGACGGGCCTGGACATGCGCTGGCTTGAGCAGTGGGACCTTGTGTGCACTGCAGGATTTTAATCAAATGACAGCGTAGTGTGTTACTAATGATTTTTTTTTTTTTTTGAGACCAAGGTCCCAGCTCTCTTCAGGTCATTGACCAGGTCCTGCCGTCTAGTTCTGGGCTGATCCCTCACCTTCCTCATGATCATTTATCCCCCACGAGGTGAGATCTTACATGGTGCCCCAGACCGAGGGAGATTGATTGTCATCTTGAACTTCTTCCATTTTCTAATAACTGCGCCAACAGTTGTTGCCTTCTCATCAAGCTGCTTGCCTATTGTCCTGTAGCCCATCCCAGCCTTGTGCAGGTCTACAATTTTATCCCTGATGCCCTTATACATCTCTCTGGTCTTGGCCATTGTGGAGAGGTTGGAGTCTGTTTGATTGAGTGTGTGGACAGGTGTCTTTTATACAGGTAATGAGTGGAGAACAGGAGGGCTTCTTAAAGAAAAACTAACGGGTCTGTGAGAGCCGGAATTCTTACTGGTTGGTTGGTGATCAAATACTTATGTCATGCAATAAAATGCAAATTAATTACTTAAAAATCATACAATGTGATTTTCTGGATTTTTGTTTTAGATTCCGTCACTCACAGTTGAAGAGTCCCTATGATACAAATTATAGTTCATCTCCATGCTTTGTAAGTGGGCAAACCTGCAAAATCGGCAGTGTAGCAAATACTTGTTCTCCCCACTGTATGTATACCCAGTTCATTCTGTTGAATTGCTACATTCGGGCGGTTCTTGTAAATTAACAGATTGCAAAAAGATTAAAAACCTATGGCATTCTTTTGTTTCTTTTTTTTTTGAAGCAAACCATTTAGCTCATCATCGGTACAAGTACAAGTAGCTTGACAAGGTATAGTTTTAGTGTAGCTTTGAAAGGAGATAAAGAATAGAGCTCCACTAGAACTTTCACCAAGGTCAACCCACTTGGAGGAGCCTGGAAATTATCACAATCATTATTATTAATTTATTTTTGGTTATGATCTAAGCTAAAATATGTCAATGGTTTGTTGTTCTTAGTCGGGCCGGCCTTATTCAAAACCTTGAAACCCTTTTAAAACCAGCCAACAGATAAGCCTGACCAGGTTTAAAAAAAAAAAAAAAAAAAAGCAAACCATTTTAGATTTAATTAAACTGCTCAGCAGGGTTATGAGTGAGTTTTATTGTGAATTACTGGATCACAAATCAGTCTGAATGATTTTCAACCAGTCTGAATCTAAATAATGCATTAATATCCACATCTTGCAATCACAAATGACAGGAAAAGCTGTGTGAGTCGGTCATAAATTGTGGGAAAGCGGAATGCAGAAATAAGATTAATTTAACCATTTAACCACAAGCAAGAATACCATAATGTCACTTAAGATTCCTGAATATTAACATTTCTTAATATCCAGTTGATTATGAGCTAGTCATACAGGGGACACATGTTCGAATGCCTTGTTTAATTTCCCATTCCTGATAAAACTAATATGGTCCATTTTTGGGGGATAAAGACTGTTCAGTAAAATGTTTCACATCTAATTTTGTTTGCCATTCTAAATGTTAATTAATTCTCTTTTTATTTCTCCTCAAGGTCTCTGCTGTTCTGCTTCTTAAACATGCTTTGCCTTCTCTGTTAATTAAGGGCAAGGCAAAGTGTGTTCTTTTCACCATGCAGGCAAATTATTCTGGAATACCCAAAGGCATCTGTTCATCAGGGGTCACATGATTCCAAAACCAAAACTCGCGGTGTGGATTTGCTCATGTCCTTCAAGCGTGGAGCTCTGTGTTCAGGAACATGGCAGTGCCATTCGGTGCCATCTCTTAATTAATACGCGTAAGGCGCTTTATCGTCATCCCCTGCCGGCGAAAGACAAGAGAAAAGCCCGTATGAACCCAACCGCATGCTGAGCAACACAAACTCAACGGCCCGTCCATCAGCATTAAGAAGGGGGCGGTACTCGACACGTATTTTGAGTTCAATAGCAGAGAGTTCAATGTCAACACACTGTCCCTCTTCACATATGTTATTCAAATGTAGCTCGAGAGGAAAAGGACACATCATTTTGTCATTTGAGATGAGTGGCTTGCAGTGTGTGAAGCTGAGCTGGCTGATCAACCCCCCATGAGCTCACGTTCACTGTGCCAAAATTCAACGATTTTTCCATCCAAGTTCTGCTCTACTACTTGTCCTTCAAATCAACTCTTATTTTTCATCAACTCTGTGATGGGTGAAATGAAAGATCTCTTCTCAGCAAATCAATCACCTCCAAGCTAATGGCATTCGTTTTGGTCACAGTCGCCAGCAGCATGCACTTGCTGAAGGATACAGCCACTCTGCTAGCCACATAATAGATGTTATTATGCTGCGGTAGGGCCCGGGCAGTGTATACACAGCCTTATTGGTAATACTGACAAATAACTATTCAGAAAATGATAGATGACCTTGGTTGGCAGGTCTTTAAATACACATTTTGCAGAGCATTACAGATGAACTGGCTGACAAAGGCAGACAGGATGAAAGTATTCCCTAGCCTAATTACTAGACTCCAGTGCCAGCCTCAATGGTTTGCACAGTTTTAATTAACCCTTTGATGCATGCCCACTACAGTGGATGAACCATTAAAAGACAGTTTAACCATTAAGTGTGAATTTGCCAAAGCAGTCATTAGTTCAGTTGTTGTAACATATTTCCAATGAACATTCACAAACAGCATCGCAAACTTTTGACCTGTGATTAAAAGCATGGTTTCTTGTTAGTATGACGTGGACTATCATTATCTTGGGCACAACAAGCAAGCTGACATGCAGTGCATTCTATGTCAACAATCAGTGCCGTTTTTGAAGAGTGCATATCAGTCCCTCCAGAAAAACGCGATTATGCGATCGCTTGATTTCATGCATATTCAGCCAAAGTCCGCATATTTATGCGGGGTCGCATTTTTTAAAATATGCCGCACTTTCGCCGCATAAATTGCCGATTTCAGCAACACAAAATATGCGGGGCAAGCATGATTTCATAATCCCTGTTTTTTCGTTGCAAAAAAGTCTCATATATCTTAGCAGAAAGTTGAAAAATGTTGCGTTTACTTCACACAAGTAAAGCGCCGTTATTTCCCCCTATTGCCATGGGAACCTTATGAAGTGACGTAATGACGCGACGTGAAACCATGATGAAGCACGATGATCATTCTCATGTGCCAACAAAAATAAGCTCAAAAGAGCGCGCGAAGCAGTTTCCCGCTCTTTTACATGATAGTGGGGGCAAATTATTTTGCACTCCGTGCAACTGCGTGTCGGACCACAGACGCAAGTCGACGCTGGAAAACCACTTTGCAGTTTCAAGTATATTAGTAGTGTGTAAAATAATTTACACTGCAGTAAGAGAATAGAAGCACTTGATTTAACAGAAGACGTCTGCTTTGTATCGCTACCTCTGTTAAACAGGAAGCACACATTTTATTTTTTTTATATTTTATTTATTCATTTTTACAGAAGTTGAATATTCCTTTTGTAAAGCTACAAAACTTATTTGACTCAATGTTTTGTCATTTTGAGCCGTGTGTTGATGAAGGTCTGAAATAAAACAGAATGAGAACTTCAATATTCTGTGATTTAGTAATTCTGCCTCTTTACATGAAGGTAGTATCTAGTGAGAACAGGGTGTTGGGGGGGAATCACCTTTTTTTCCTCTTTTGCATCAAAAACCGCAGTTTTTGCAAGTTCCCGCAATTTCATCGCATTAAATTGCAAAAATATCCCGCATGTTCCATCGCATTTTTTAAGAAAACGTGCCGCATAATCAAGGATTTTTGCCCGCAACAATCACAAAAAAATCCCGCGTTTTTCTGGAGGGACTGGCATATGTGCGTAAATTCATAAGAGATCCACAGAGTGTGACATAAGAGGGAACCTCTGATGAATCAAACATCAAATGAATCAGGATGATAGTGAAGTAGTCATCAGATGCCATGTGAATCCAACGTATTTTAAAAGTCGTCCATACAACCTACTCCATTATAAAGTCTTTTATACGATCACTTTCTGTGAGGACCACACTAAAATATAAGGGGCTATTCACTTCCTATTAAGAAGTTCAGACAGCATAGTGCCAAGATGCCAGGCATGATTCTTGTACAAGTCTGAAAATATGGAAAGGAGAATGACATTTAAGAGCTTTGAGGTTTTTCAGTTGATTTTCAGTGAATATCAATTTCCTCTATATTAATTTGACGTCAAATATTATTCAAGACGTGATCAGTGCTGTGAAACATCATTTTAAATTCAGTTTGGACGGCAATTTCTTCCCGTGGTAATGGGATGAAAACAGCAAGGTAATCCCACACTGAAATTGGTTTAATGTATGTTTGATGTTCAGTTGACATCAAATCAATGTCATGTTTTAGATGTAAAATTGATGTCGTATTGACGTCGCATTGACATCAATGATTAGAATGTTTGGTGTGTGTCATCAGCTTGATTTCTTAACTGAGGCCTTGAGTAGCGTCTATTTTGGCACATCTCCTTTTGAACCGTGTGTAGCCGTTGGATTTGTGCATGTGCCCAACTGTAAAACGAAACGAAATACCTACTTAAGACTGGTTTCTGATTTTATTTATTACCCTACAGAGTGACTATTCCATTTAACAAAATCAGGTTCAAACATGTATAGCTGAATGAAACCAATATGTCCACTTGCCAATGTCCAGAGTGTATGACAGTTGACCAAGCGGATCAGGTAGTCCTAATTTGCATATTCATAGATCAGCATATACTAAAGGAATACATGGGTGTAGAGTTATATTCAAGCTATTTTAAGGCATGAATTATTGTCAGGATAAAAATAAATTGAATATGTCATTTTGCTTGTCAAATCTGAGTTTTAAGGGATAAGGGATGTCTTTCACAGAAAGAAGGGATAAAGAAAGAAACATTTTCGGGTGAACTTTAACAAGGGTGTCAACTTTTCAAGCTTGCTGCCTAATTCTGTGCCTGATTTGTATGAGCACTTTAAGCAAAGGAGGAAGATGCACCAGAAACTGAGCGATTCAATTAAAGAACAGGGAGGGTTGGGTAAAGTTTAGTTCAGTAAACGTGTGAAAGTGTTTTGAGTGAACCCTGATTAATTCCCCCAGCTACACAGTCTAGCATGAACTCATATTTCAGGAGATTGAAAGCCAGCTCTCTTCATTGCGTATGTTCACTGGGACTTTCATCAAGTAAGAGGCCGTGAAACAACAGTAAGGCCATGGCCAAACAGGCAATTACATCACACCCTCGGGAAAATCACTTCTAGCTATAATTGTTATCTCTTTTAAGAGAACTTCCAACACCGAAAGGCTGCTAAGGGTGAAATCCTGCAATAGTTTAAACAGAGAAACTTTTGGCCTTTTTTCTTCTCTGTAGCTGCTGAAGAGCAGCAGACTGAGTGGTAATCCAGGCTTTGAGCTTAGATAGTACTGTCATTCCTTTGTTGGCTCTTAAACGTAAGATTTTAATTGAGTTTTTTAAAGATCTAGCCTTTCGAAATCCTACCCCTAAATCCACCAAACACCCCAGAGATTTCCAGATAAAGGCAGATCTGCTGTTGATTTCAAAGTCTGAGGTTTCCTCTTCCTCACAGTTAACTGTCATCCTCAGCGCCTCATAAAGTCAAAGAACAAAGCAAAAGTTAGAAACGGAGCTAAATTTATTCACAGGAAGCCTCAAACCTGTTTCTGTCAAACAGGTCATATGATTCTCAAACAGGTCAAGCACTCCTAAAGTGTATCCCTATGGAATTCGATACATCAGTAAGTGTCTGTCGCAGAGACTTTCGTATTGTGCTTCACCTTAGATGAAGCAACATTTAACACTAGTAATTTTGAGAGTTCTGTAGCATCAGTTTCAACCCTGAGCTATGAAACACTTTTGCTGCGCTAATACCAAGTTGCAGTGCAAAAAGTGAAATGATGCAGTTCAAGACTGCTGCATTCATCCTATCAATGCCACTGACCTCATAAATATGCAAATGAGAATGTTAACAAAGGGTTTACAAATGCATGGATACAATCTTGAAACCTAAATACCCATGAGCAATTACTAACCCAAAGTAGTACAGAGTGAAACATGAGATAAAATGACCTAATCCATTTACCTAGGGTTTTAGAACCATACTGACTATATATATCAAAGATTTATACAACAGTTAGTTCTAGTTCTCGGATTTGATTATCCGAGCAGCATTTCAAGAAAGCTGATAGAGTCAAGCAGCACTAGAACTTTTCACTCTTTGTTTCACTCTGCTTGACTTTGCCAATTCCAGACTGTCAGTCTGTGCATTTAGTGGAGAGGATTTTTCAGCAGGTTTCATTGTCACTGCTATGCTTTAGTTTCACTATCTGTCCAATTTGACAACACCAAAAATCTGCCTAACATGTAAGTTAGTCAATATTACAGTTTTTCTCCATTTCTATGGCTCATTCTTTAACTGTAGGTGCAAATGTCACAACAGTTAAGACATCACAATTATATTGCATTTCTGCATATATATATATAACTTATCAAAAACATTACATTCATGATTCAAAGCCCAATTATTGTGTAGCCTATGTAAAAAAAAAATGTATTTGTCATTGTGTGAGCGGTACTGGTCAAAATGCATAGAAATTTCTGTCATGACAACTCTCTGAGTGTTTGGCATGGTAATGGGTATGACGATGCTGATATATTCAGTCTAGATCTGCTACACTGTTGCTGCTGCTGCAGAGCAAGTACAGGGCTTGCTATTGCCAATAGCCGACATACACGACATGCTGCTGTGAGCAAGTAAGACATGCTGTAGCATGCAGATCTATACAGGTGGAGCTGGGGAAGGTGGAGGGTTTCTGAAGGCGCGCTACACTGCTAAGCAAATGCTTCTTGAAGGTTGAGTACCTGAGCTCATTGGCTACTGATGCAGCAGGAACCAGTCATCTGTATCCTATAGAATAGATAATGATGTGATTACGGGCAGGCCTAGTGGTGAGGGAGTCGGGCTTGTAATCTGAAGGTTGCCGGTTCGATTCCCACGCCGGCAGGAATTGAAAGTGGGGATTGTGAATGAACAGCACTCTCTCCACCTTTGATACCATGACTAAAGTGCCCTTGAGCAAGACACCTGACCCCTAATTGCTCCCCTTGTAAGTCGCTTTGGATAAAAGCGTCTGCTAAATGATGAAAAAATGAAAGGACCTGTTGAATTTAACAGAAAATTGATACACAATGACTATCAGGCTCCATATATGTTTATAGACTTGATTTGTTAAGTTGGTAAGATTGTGATTCCTATTTCATTATTATAGCAGGTCGTTTGCCAATTTAACAGACATTATTAATAGTTTTAGTTATTTGTTCTCACTCAACTTGTTTTTTTAAACATCTGCCAAAATGTGCAATTTAGGGTTAGTTTACCCCAAAATTTAAATTCTGTCATTAATTACTCACCCTCATATCATTCCAAACTCGTTAGACTTAAGTTCATCTTCGGAACACAGATGATGATCTTTTTAATGAAATCTGAGAGATGTCTGGCCATCCATTGCCTTTGCTACTTCAAAAAGTTCATGAGGAGCTTGTAAAACTAATCCATATGAATTGCTCGGATTAGTCCAAATTGTCCAACTCACGTTTTATGATGCTGCGTAACACACGAGAATGATCCTCATTGATTATGCGGTTTGAGCTTGTTCTTATTTGTCATTCAGGTTAGGTCGAGCTTCTGCTATTGTTTGCTGATCAAGGTTTACATGTGAGTAAAATCTGTTCATCATTAAAAACGACTGAGTCTCAGGAAATTTGGACTAAACCGCTCGATTCATATGGATTAGTTTTATGATCTCTTTATAAACTTTTTGAAGCGTCAAAATGGTCGTAGCAAAGGCAGTCAATGGACGGACAGACATCTCTCAGATTTCATTAAAAGATCTTTATTTGTGTTCCGAAGACGAACCGTAGTCTTACAGGTTTGGAATGACATGAGGATGAGCAATTAATGTCAGAATTTACATTTTGGGGTGAACTAACCATTTAACCCTTTACACCCTAAGGGTATTTTCAGAGTTCTTTTTTTCTGAGTGACACACAAAAAATAAAGACTCGTAACTCCAAAACTATAACGAAGAGAGTCAAAAGATGGGTATCGTTTGAAAGGAAACTTTTTAAATTTTTAATTTGGACATTCGTATGCTGAGAAACAGCAAATAAAGAGCAAAAAATGTATTCATATATTTATAATTTTAAAAGGAATTTAAAAATGAGGAAAATATGGTAGCGAGTTCATTCTTTTTTTGTGATGTTGCTCTACATGTGAGCTGTATCTGGTATAAAGTTTTCAAAAGTTACAGCATTTGGAACTAATTTTTAATTTTTTTTATCTTATTTTTGACATGCACCAAAATAATGACTCATAACTCCAAATCTCTTACAAGAAGAGTCAAAAGGTTGGTATCATTTGAAAAATATTTTTTTACTTTTTTTAAATAAAAAAAAAAAAATTAAATTCGGACAATGTCTTGCTGAGAAATCGCTGAAAAAAACCAACAAAAAAAAAAAAACTCATTTCATATTTCAAATAGTAGAAGGAAAATTCTTTTTTGGTGATGTATCCTCTATATGAGACCTGTATCTGGATATCTAATTTGTGGTGATCCCATGAAGTATTCAAAAGTTGGAGCATTTGGACTCAAGGTGGCCTTTTTTGTTTAGCCCTCGTCGCCCCCTAGTGGGTATTTTTTAAAATCGCACTTTCACGTGGCGTAGCTCGTGATTCACGCATGGAAATTTGTTCATCTTGGACTCATTTCAATCGGGAGCATCCACTGTAAGTAATGATGTGCCATTTTCCACAATCTATGCCTGTTTCATGAAGTTTTATGCTGAAATGCCACTTGATAGCTACATTTTAGTTTTAGCTATAGCAGCTGTGCGCCTGTGGGGGTTTATGTGTCGTAATTGCGTGATTGATATCTCGTGATCGCTTCATTGAATTATGAGGATGTTGGGCTCATTTTTAATCATAAATAATGATGCCCAATTTCCCACAATCGGTGCATGTTTCATGACGTTAGGAGCCAAAACGTGACATAAATGCTGCATCAGTTTTTACATTTGGGTCTTGTGGGGTTTCACGTACAAACAAATCACTCAATTATGCTCATTGTATTCTACTCCATGAGACCTTTCAAATGACATATAACACATGATTATCTGAGCTATATGATGCTTTCGACACATTAGCGTGCATAATAATAATAAAAAAAATCATAAATTATGAAAATATATTGTTTTTACTTTTCAGTAAATAACTCTGCAGTACTTGGGATTTATTCAAAGTGCTTACATTCATTGTAAAATTCAGACTCTAAGCTTTCAAATGACACCTATTTTGTGATGAAGAAGGCTGGAGTTTTGAAAAATTTGACTATTAATATTTTTACAGGTAGGATGCACCCGTGGGTGCATTAAAAAGATGAGTTTCTAAGCTTTAAAATGAGACCTCTTTTCTTTGCTTACTAATATGATTATGAATTTTTTAATGGGGGGGGGGGGTTAAAGGGTTAAATAAATAAGAAATTCAAATGTGGTGCAAAGAGGAAACTAATTTTCCAGAGATCAGAGAACTTCTTGTCTTAAAGAGGTCATATTATGTTTTTTTCTTTTTTTTTTTTTTTACATTTCCAATTTTCTTTAGTGTGTAATGTTGCTGAGCAAGAACAATGCCTGCAATGCTACAAAGCACAAAGTCACACCAAAAGGAGTTATTCTCTATATAGGCACCGTTTCTGAACTCCTAAATCACTTTGATTGCAGCCTTGAGGTTTTTTTTAAATAACGTACACATTACAATATTCCTGATTTAAATCATTCCTGTCCAAGGCATATGCAAAAAAAAAAAAAAGAATGAAATGGTTGACCAATCACAATACACTGGTCCAGCCGACCAATCAGAGAACTCTTTTCTGAAGGAGGGACTTCATAGAGACAGAAACTAAACAGAGTGCTGGAATGAGAGGTGCGACATCAATGTAAAATTTGTGAGAAATGGGCATAATGAAAGTGAAAGTGACATGTGAAGACCAAGTACGGTAACCCATACTTTGTCTTCTGCATTCAATCAATCCAGTTAGTGATTGGAGTAGTGAGGCGTGAACACACACCCAGGGCAGTGGGCAGCCTTTTTTTTTTTTTCCTCAGAATTGAGCCAAAAAACGGGGTACTACTACGGGGTAGTCATGGCCTAATGGTGAGGGAGTTGGGCTTGTAATCAGAAGGTTGCGGGTTCGATTCCCACGCCGGCAGGAATTGAAGGTGGGAATTGTGAATAAACAACACTCTCTCCACCTTCGATACCATGACTAAAGTGCCCTTGAGCAAGACACCTAACCCCCAATTGCTCCCACTGCTCCGGGTGTGTGTTCACTGTGTGTGTGTGTGTGTGTGTGTGTGTGTGTGTGCACTTGGGATGGGTTAAATGCAGAGCACCAATTTCGAGTATGGGTCACCATACTTGACAACACGTCATGACTTTCACTTTCAAAGCGATTGAGAAAAACTAACTTCTGTTTTTTAACATTGCACAAAAGTCAAATCCCATTCACAGTAGTGCTGTTGGTGTGAATATCAGCATAACTGATTACCTGTGGCACTCAGCCTGTGGAGAACCACAGCTGTGCTTCAATCCAGAACAACAACACTTTGCTTATGTGATATTGCTTAATTATTTTGTCGGTCATCAAACTGTTTGCTTGAGATGACATGACTGAAAAAATAATCAAGCTCAATATAAAAGTGAGATATATTGCCTAGTCATAGAGTGAATATCCCTTTATACACTCAGGTTTTTACGAAGACAAAGTGGAGGTAGGGTGTTTACTGACACACGTCTGTGGGGAAAATTAAGTTTAAAATGGCTTTCCAAATCATATTTCTCGCTAGTCTTACAAAAAGCTCCACACCGCTTCGAGGTGCCAAAGCAATCGCTCACTGTTACATTAGCTCTAATGTCAAAGTCTTCAGCTCAGCAAACCACCGGCACCAAGATTACCCAAGAGACCAGAGCACTGTGCGCTGACTCAAAAACACAGACCTGATCGCTTCAGCTGGTCGCTACACAGAAAAGCGCAGCACCGTTCCATTTTAAAGCCATTAACACCACACAACAAACAGAATGTGTTGCTTGCACAACAATGAATGTAGCCTGCAGTGTTAGAATCAGAACAGATCAACTGGGGTTGTATTGTGGTGAGGATGTAAAGAACACCAGCGGCGCTCATTGTCACTGCTTTATTAAAACAAACTTTTAACTGCTACAGCTGTATAGAAACAAATCCATGACGTGTTTCGAGCCGTCCACAAATTTCCACATAATTGTAACATCTGGCATTCATAAAGCTCAACACCGAGGTTATTAATGTTTACTAAAACTACAAAAGGTAACACTTTACAAAAAGATATCCTTTGTTAAAGGGATAGTTCATCAAAAAATGATCTCATAATCCCATTCAGGGCTTCCACTGGAACTAGACTCGCATACGGCTGTTGCCGGAGGCCAGTTATTATAGTTTATAAAGTTTTAAATATGGATATTTGTCTTACAAAAACCCATTGCTTCACTTCAGAAGGCCTAAATTAATCCCTTGGAGCTATATGGATTACTTCTCTGATGGATAGATGTACTTTTTTGGGCTTTGAAAGCTCAAGCCCCATGATAATTTTTAATATAACTCCAGTTGTATTCGTTTGAAAGATAGGCAGACATACACACCTAGGATGGCTTGAAGGTGGGTAAATCATGTGATAATTTTCATTTTTGGGTGAACTATTACTTTAACATTAATTAACTTCATTAGTTAACATGCACTAACAGCATTAATGTTTCTTAATGTTTATCAATAATGTAAATCATTTACTAATACATTTTTTTCATGATCAAAAGCTGGATTTGTTCACATTAGTTAATGCATTGTTCTCTAGCATGGACATGAATATTTTTATTAAAGGGATAGTTCACCCAAAAAATGAAAATTGTGTCATTATTTCAATCTCCCATAAGTTGTTCATTTCTCTGTTCTGCTGAACACAAAGGAAAATATTTGGAAGAATGTTTGTAACCAAGCACATTTCATCCCCCATTGACTTCCAGAGTATTTTCCAAAGATATTTATGCAGGTTTGGAACAACTTGAGGGTGAGTAAATTATGACAGAATTTTCTTTCTTTTTCTTTTGGTGAAAAGCTCTTTAACTTTAACCAAGGTTAATAAATTATATATATATATATATATATATATATATATATATATATATATATATATATATATATATATATATATATATATTAAGTAAAAAGGAAAAGTATTCAGACCCCCTTTTTTACTCTGTTATATTGCAGCCATTTGCTAAAATCATTTAAGCTCAATTTTTTCCTCATTAATGTACACACAGCTCCCCATATTGACAGAAAAACATAGAAATCTTGATATTTTTGCAGATTTTTAAAAAAAAGAAAAACTGAAATATCACATGGTCCTAAGTATTCAGACCCTTTGCTCAGTATTTAGTAGAAGCACCCTTTTGATCTAATACAGCCATGAGTCTTTTTGGGAACGATGTAACAAGTTTTTCACACCTGGATTTAGGGATTTGGAGAACAAAGAGTGAAAAATGTATGAAAAATGAGAACTTAGTTGTAAAGTTACCTTTGTAGTAAAGTTCTACAAAAACTGTGTGACCTGAAACAAAATAATTGTTAACTGAAATTAAATATATAAAAAACAAACCTATTTTATTTCAGTTAGTTGCCAAGAAAAAAGCACGTTTATTTTAACTCACTAAAACTTTTAAGCTATCATTCTAAAACGAAATAAATCTAATTAATAAAAACTAACACAAAAGACAAAAACAAAAAAGAATGACTAAAATTTTACAATGAAAGTCAAAACAGAATAAAAAAGTCTGACAGTCAAAATATTAACTAGAACTACTAACTGTTTACTAACTACTTAACTGTGCTTTTCACGCTTGTTTTTTAATTAGGTAACACTTTCATTAATAATATAATATAATATAATACAATATAATAGAATGTGATATATAATATCAGACCTGCCAAACTTGAAGAATTTTTTATGAGTACCCCCCCCCCCCCAAGAGAGATGGGCAGATTTTAAAGGAGTCTTGCAACATATTATACTACGCACAAAGAAAAAGATAAAACTAACATATTTCAGCCTTTAAATCATTTTTATAAGTCCAAAAAGTCGATTTGATTAATAATTATTTTATCCTTTATTATTAATAGTATTCGGTCCGATTTTTCCTGATGCGTCTGTCGTTGATAAAATAAAATAAAAATAAAATCTTCCTCGGTTCGATTGCATTTTTAAGACCTTTAAATGCAGATTAAAGACATTTTAATGCTAATTAAGGCCTTATTTTTACATTATGAAATTTAAGACTTGTAAAGAATCCGTAGACTCATTAACATTTATTTACTTGTTACATTAATCATTGTATAAAATCTGTTAAAATCATTTGCAGATTTTCATGATCATATGAATTCAAACTTTACTTACATTTGTAAGCATTTTGATGATCACATTATCTCATGTTTCTTGCTAGGAATATGCATTAACTAATGATCTGTTGAGCATTACTTAATATTTATGAATGATGGTTATTATAAAGTGGGTGTATATATTGTGCCTAACAACGCCCTTCAGCTGTGACTTATTCACGATACAGCACTAGCCTCAAGTACCTTCTTGCTTTTATAAAATGGTAATAATCAATATCAATATAAATATTAAAGACAAAAATATGTATCAATCCAACTTTCATGAAGTAAAATCAGTAAAAGCTTTCCTTCCGCCGGAAAAAAAAAATAGTCTCTGACCATGAGCAGCAACGGAAGTTACATTATTACGCCATTAGATGGCGGCAAAGACTGTTTTTATGAGTGTGTCAGTCAGTAGCGAAGACTTTTACATTGAAAACACTGAATTGTTGTGAACACGGAACAAGATGCGACGGACAAATGCTTTGACTGGCGCTGTCAGTCAAGGGAAAACCCTTAACTGTTAAAAGGACAAGATAATACATCACACATTTAAACTGATTTTTATTATGAACATAGGACTGACCAGAAGGAAAATACTAAATTTAAATACAGGTAATAAACTCCCTCACACAATCTCTTTCTCACAATACTCTTCTACATAATACATTGAGCTTCAATGAACAATATCAATGGAGAACAAACAGTTTACACAGCTAAGAGTTGCTGATAAGGGTGTTAGTAGTGATTCATGTTTTATCATGAATAAAACAGTTATTGATCAGAATCAAGGACATATATATATATATATATATATATATATATATATTATGCCTAATTCTGATTTTTTCATATATATTTATTTATTTATGTTTCTTTTATTTTCTTTCCCCTGTCTGCTGTATGTCACATCCCAGCATATTTCCACTGACTAGCACCATATCTATAGCATATACAGCTCAGGTTTTGCACAAACAAACAACCCAAATTCAGCACAGAATATGTAAGAAATACCTAAAAAGTGACACACCTGCAACTTCATTGATCTAGAGATGTTTTTGTTGTTGTTTTAGGTTTTTTATTCATCACATTAAGCTACAAAATGATCTCACAGTCCAACCAGCGCCATCACTTCCCTCCATTTATCATAGACAGACAGTTTAGAAATGTATTTTTGCATATGCATCAGTTTTCCAGGTGCATTTACACACAAAAAAGCCACATTGTTTATGCGTGTGTGTGTTGGGGCTGATCCGTCACGGTGCAAACACTGCTCCACACTCCAGCACAGCGGCGCTGGAGCAAGTACCGGGCAAATGGGCATATCAGTCCTGTGAGCGCCAAGCCGTGAAATCTGCCGAATGGGAGTTCCAATGAAGGCAGATGTGTTACGCACACACAAAATCAGGAAAGAGACTGTGTTAAGACAGGGTTTCCCAACCTTTCTGAGGCCACGGACCCATTGTTGGATAGAGAAATGGAGCAGAGACTGGTGTCACATGACTCCCCATTTAAAAAACTGGCTGTTGCATTTTAAGGTAAGCCAATAACATGTGTACAGTACTTCACGTATTTGCATATTTTGTTTTTATGCTTACTGTTCAAAGCCATTATAACTCAGGCATACATCATATTTGCTGAATGAAATCAAATACTTGTTCCGTACTAATTTTCAAAATTTGATTTGGATTTCATGCTTTGGATTGGATTTGCATTGGCATCAACTGCCACAAAGAGATTGCTATCTTTCTCTGAGCCAGGCTAAAATTATTGGTTCAATTCTTAGCTGATGTCACATGACATGTTATGCCTAATTCTGATTTCAAGGTTAGAATTGACCCAGATGTTTTCTGCTACATCTGTGCGTATTTCACTACATCCAAACAGCGACAGAAAAAAAAAAACAAGTTTCATTTTATTTATTTTTTTTTAAATAGCTTATTTAATTATAAATTTATGCATATGTAAAGTTCTTTGACATTAAATGAAGTATTTAAATATTTTTTTCCACTCCTATGCAGATTGTAAGTTAATTATACATTTTGAATACTTGTTGTAGTCAACCATAACTTTTGACATTTGACGGCTTTTAGTGCAATGAAGCTGATACATATAACTTGAAAAATAATAATCTGTAGGCTATTTTGTGAAAAAAAACCTGTATTTTTTATTCATTTATTGTTTTACTCCTCATCATCAAATTCAGTAATATAAAGGTTTTTTTCTGTGTAATAATTAGTTCTCATGTACAGAGTCACATAAGTGTACATTTTCAATTTATGGCATGTATCATTTGGCTGGAATTTAGATTTGTAACTTTTTTATAGTAGATTTTTGTTTCAAGCATATTTAAAATTAGTTAGAGATCAAAGGGTTAGTTCACCCAAAAATGATATTTTTGATAATATCCGATGGCTCAGCGAGTCCTCTATTGCCAGCAAGGTAATTAACACTTTCAGATGCCCAGGACGATAATAAAACATATTTAAAACAGTTCATGTGAGTACACTGGTTCAACATTAATATTATAAAGCGACGAGAATACTTTTTGTGCGACAAAAAAAACAACTAAATAACGCCTTTTTTAACAATATCTAGTGATGGCTGATTTCAAAACACTTTCGAAGTGAGCGCCAAACTCACGTGATTTCAGTAAACGAGGCTTCGTTACATCATACGTGATTCGCAATTTCAATATTTCACGTGACTTTGGCAGTTTGATACGCGAACCGAATCACTGATTCGAAACAAATGATTCGTCAAGCTTCAAAGCAGTGTTTTGAAATCGGCCGTCACTTTTTTTTTTTTGCACACAAAAAGTATTCTTGTCGCTTTATAATTTTAATTTGTGTTCCGAAGATGAATATGCACTGATATAAATTTCCAAGGAGTCATTTGTGTGTATTTAGAGTCTGTACTTGTCTGTGAGAGTATATGTTTCTGATTGAAGAGGTAAATTGAACACATGGATGTTTTTGTTTAAGGTACAGCTGTTTGGCAGGTTTCAGAGTCACCCTCCTGGTAGTAATTAGTCCCCCCATAATGAGCATTCTGAAAGACCCCAGCTAATGAAACCACAACTAGTGACCACCTCTCTATTCAAATCAGTCACTGCATGAAAAGACCCGATATGATTTCTCCCCTACTCGGGATAGTCATTAAAGAATTGTTGTCATGACAACTAAGTGCATATGCACCAGCGCGTGCTCTGAGTGAGAGAAAGCATTTGTCTGTGAGCATATTGTGCATTTCTCTTCTGGTTTGGCTGGTTGTAGTTTAAGGTCCATTTAACACCATCACAAACACCCTGAGCTCAGATGAAAACATGTCAATATCTTGATAAAACTAGGTATAACAAAACATTTTTTTCAGTGCATAAAATATGCATTAAAACACATGGGCCATTGTCATTTAAGCGAAAATACTTTTTTAAGTTAAAGTTTTTTTAAGTTAGCGTAAACTTGTGTGCAGCATAGTAAATCTGGTGGGGAATTGTAATGAGAGCATTTTGTTCATTTAGATTATTTTACTGACCGACAACAAGAAGCTTATTAGTTAATCATTAACCATTAAGATTGGAATGTCATATTAAAATTAAATTAAATTAATTAATAAATTGATGTTTTACATGCACTTTACATTCCAAAATAGTAGCATAAACGGACATGAGGATGGAGTGAGGGGAAAATTGTTTTATTTACAGGTATTTAATATATATTAAATAAATAAGGATTATTAGGAACACCATACTAATACTGTGTTTGACCCCGTTTTGCCTTCAGAACTGCCTGAATTCTACATGGCATTGATTCAACAAGCTGCTGAAAGCATTCTTTAGAAATGCTGGCCCATATTGATAGAATAGCATCTTGCAGTTGATGGAGATTTGTGGGATGCACATCCAGGAAGCTCCCGTTCTACCACATCCCAAAGATGCTCTATTGGGTTGAGATCTGGTGACTGTGGGGCCATTTTAGTTCAGTGAACTCATTGTCATGTTCAAGAAACCAATTTGAAATGATTCGAGCTTTGTGACATGGTGTATTATCCTGCTGGAAGTAGCCATCAGAGGATGGGTACATGGTGGTCATGAAGGGATGGACATGGTCAGAAACAATGCTAAGGTAGGCCTTGGCATTTAAACAATGCCCAATTGGCACTAAGGGGCCTAAAGTGTGCCAAAAAGTGAGCCCCCACACCATTACACCACCACCACCAGCCTGCACAGTGGTAACAAGGCATGATGGATCCATGTTCTCATTCTGTTTACGCCAAATTCTGACTCGACCATCTGAATGTCTCAACAGAAATCGAGACTCATCAGACCAGGCAACATTTTTCCAGTCTTCAACTGTCCAATTTTGGTGAGCTTGTGCAAATTGTAGCCTCTTTTTCCTATTTGTAGTGGAGATGAGTGGTTCCCGGTGGGGTTTTCTGCTGTTGTAGCCCATCCGCCTCAAGGTTGTGCGTGTTGTGGCTTCACAAATGTTTTGCTGCAGACCTCGGTTGTAACGAGTGGTTATTTCAGTCAAAGTTGCTCTTCTATCAGCTTGAATCAGTCGGCCCATTCTCCTCTGACCTCCAGCATCAACAAGGCAATTTCTCCCACAGGACTGCCGCATACTGGATGTTTTTCCCTTTTCACACCATTCTTTGTAAACCCTAGAAATGCTTGTGCGTGAAAATCCCAGTAACTGAGCAGATTGTGAAATACTCAGACCGGCCCGTCTGGCACCAACAACCATGCCACGCTCAAAATTGCTTAAATCACCTTTCTTTCCCATTCTGACATTCAGTTTGGAGTTCAGGAGATTGTCTTGACCAGGACCACACCCCTAAATGCATTGAAGCAACTGCCATATGATTGGTTGATTAGATAATTGCATTAATGAGAAATTGAACAGGTGTTCCTAATAATCCTTTAGGTGA
Organism: Opsariichthys bidens; assembly: GCA_037194245.1. Classification (NCBI taxonomy): domain Eukaryota; kingdom Metazoa; phylum Chordata; class Actinopteri; order Cypriniformes; family Xenocyprididae; genus Opsariichthys; species Opsariichthys bidens. The sequence continues at coordinate 3,925,421 of CM074311.1, read as the reverse complement.
GTGTGTAATATATATATATATATATATATATATATATATATAAATTAATGTAATTGTTTATGAGGTTAAAGTGTGTTTTTTGAAATAACATCAATTTTTATTTAATGAGATTACTTCCTCTTATTGGCTGGTTTACGTTTCTCCATGTCGTAAAGTCGAGGGGCGAGGCTTCTAAACCGTGAATTCTTACGGTTGTGATATTCGATAGACGGTTGTTTTTAGCTGCCACATTTATCAACGTACGATAATTTGTACAATTGGATTGGATTATTTTCTCGTCCGAATTTTTATTGAGGAGGCACTGCCTCCCTTGTCTCTTCAGAGGAAACGCCCCTGCTATAATTTAGAATACTCCAAATTCAATAACATTACAGGGGTACAGGGTAAGAACAAATTCACGTGTGTAAATATTAGGTGGACATTTTTCATAAAAAGTTGTAATGTGTATACATACAATATTAGTGAATGAAATCCATTGTTGCATTGCACAGACAGGGACGGACGGACAGACAGACAGACAGACAGACAGACAGACAGAGAGACAGAGAGACAGACAGACAGAGAGAGAGAGAGAGAGAGAGAGAGAGAGAGAGAGAGAGAGAGTGACTCAGAATGACTCAGATCAGAGGAAAGCATATGATCAGAGCCAGGACACCTTATTTGTGTCCACGCACAAACACTCATTATCCTCCTTTGCCAGCCGAGCCATCAAACGCGATTAGTTCTCTGTCTTCATTCAACATGCCAGCCTGTTATTCCTGCTCAGAGGCGAGGAAGAACACAAATGAGCTTATTATTACAGCAGTGCTAATCTCTTCCCTCAATGTAGAAAGCAAAGCCCTTCTCATTGCCAGTTAATGTTTAAAGGTGGGAGACTATTTTTGCCAGTAAATTACATATCTATATGTGCCAAACCACTGTATCAGTCATTCAGCTATAGACATTGAGCTGTCATGCCATTTTACAAATTTGGTGCATGTCAACTTTCTTACCCATCATCATTGTAATAGCATTTAAAATCTTTGTACATCTCAGTGAGTAGGAAACAAGACATGGACCTTGACATCTTAAAATACTGGTTCATATTGTTAATTGAATAGTAAATTAGCAAAAGTATATTTTCAAACTTTGTGTTCGTTCATTCATTCATTCAGGAACATCACTGAAGATGTGTCCTAGCACATCTTAGTATGTATCTTTATTCAGGAATAGACTGGGTGACAAACAAGTATAGGTTGGTGAAAATTGGAGAGTCAGTCGACAGGTGGTAAAGAAAGCAACTAGGGCAGGAAGGGTGTAGAAGCCCAGCCTGCTTATTCCATTAAGAAGAGCCCAAATTAGGCTACAGATCAATCCACCGAGATATAACCCCAAGGGAGCCTGAGAGGATCGACCTAATGATGATGACTGCAGAAAACGCATTATCGACAACAGTAAGATGCATACGCGGCAAGGCCTGCAAAAATGATTCATCAGGCATGAATGAAATGTTTGCTGCAGTAGGGTGCATCGCAGTACTTTTGGTGAGACAAGAGAAGAGCCCGGCCAGGACTGACCACACAGAGCCCAGTACCTTAATGCACAAAGCCTCCCAGCCTCCAGGAAAGTAGTTCACCAGCACAGGATCATATGGCCTCCAGCTAATCAGCATAAAGAGTGGCTCCAGTTTGATGAGGGTGTAGCTAAAATCATCAGCGCAACAACAAAGGGAGATGTAAATTGACGACTTCTAACAATGACTACTACCACTATTATTATTAGAATTGGAAGAGGTTAAAACCAGCAGAGCGAACTACACTAAGAATCGAAGGGTAGATAAGATCCACCAGCTGACGCATGAGCTTCATGTACCAATGAACGGTTCAAGGCAGCTACAGAGGAGAAACCACTCCTGCAGAGCTACGTAATACCATCAAGAAAAAGCTGTTGACCCTTTGCATAGCAGAATGACACAGGAGAAGAGGAAGAAAGAGCCAGGAAGTGGAGAGCTTTTGTGTCAAATTTATTTAAATTCATAAATCACCTGTTAGGGCAGAAGCAAAGTGGTCATGTGGCCTGTTCAAATTGCAAAATACCTTGTGTGACCCAAATAGAGAGCAAGAGCTGAGGCCTTCCAGAACCCTACCAGAGATATCATTCCTTACTACCTAAGTTCAACACCATCTAGGGCCAAGTGATGTGCCCTACAAGGTGTACAAACGCTACCCAGAGCGCCTCAGAAAATCTCTGTATTTATGATTTTACAGTTATCTGGAGAAAGGGCACTGTTTCAGACCAATGGAGGCAGGCAGAGGGTGTCTGGATACCCAAGGAAGAGAATTCAACCAAAGCTTTAGGACTTAGACCCATCTCTCTTCTCAGTGTTGAGGGGAAGATTTTATTAAATGTTATTTCTACAAAAACAGATTTTCCCCTGAAGAACACCTACATTGACACCTCAGAATAGAAAGAAGACATCCCTCATATGCCAGGGAGTCTGAAACACACAGGAGTTATCACTCAGTTGATAAGGGAGGGATGCGAAGGGAAAGGAGACCTTGTTGAGCTTTGGCTTGATCTTGCCAAAGCCTATGGTTCTATACCCCATAAGCTGGTTGAGGCTACCTTGGGATGACAAACCTACTAATTGCTGGGCCACAATGTTGAATAAAGTTGGGGATAAGTTTCACTTCTCTTTTGCATGGTATTGCAATTCCTTCTATCACTGTGAAAGCAGTTAAGAGACTAGGAAAGGTCTATGAGTGTAGTCAAGTCACCTTTATTTACATAGCACTTTTTACAATGCAAATTGTGTCAATGCAGCTTTACAGTAATAATTGGCAAGCAATTTTTGTGGTATACGAAGTAACCCTGTCAACAGTAAAGACTCTGGAGAGGAAGATCAACACGTACCTCCGCAGATGGCTGGGCTTGCCATGTAGCCTAATTAGTACAGCATTTTATGAATGGAGCAACAAACTTCAGCTCACGATTACCTGACTTGATGAAGAGTTCAGGCTGTCTCATTCAAAAGAGACAATACTCTGGACTCCATAGCCCCTAGGGTGGCACTGACCAGCATCATGGTCAAGACAGGCAGGAAGTGGAGAGCTCAGGAAGGTTTAGAAAGGAAAGAGTCCCCACTTAGCCACAGGGTGTTGGTGGGTACTGTGGCACGAGGGTGGGCAGAGTTGGAAGCCATAACACAGCTGGACAGGTGTAGAGGAGGAACAGATTTACAACGTAGTAAGCATGTGGCAAAAGGTTGCTTGGAGAAGATGGGAGGGAACATTGTGGTGGAAGATCTCATGTTCTGATTTCAGGCAGAACCACAGTGAATCAAGATTATCGTCCAGGCTGTGTACAATGTCCAAATCTCCACATTTGGGGAAATAACAATTCCCCAGCAGAGAATTCTGCTGTGCTGCAGAAGAGGCTCTCTCAAGCACATACTCAGCAGCTGTTCAGTAGTTCTGGGTTGCTACAGCGAATCGACTTGGGGAGGCAGCTCAAGTTCCCAGATTGCACCACAGCAATTAAGTTGAAGCCAGACATGGTGCTGTGATCATCTTAGTCCATGCAGGAGCTCCTGATTGAACAAACAGTTCCTTGGAAGGATGAAATGAAAGAGGCCAATGAGAAAATGAGGTCCAAATATCAGGAGCTGGTGGAGCAGTGTCAGTGGTGAGACTGGAAGACAAGTTGCAAGCACGTTGAAATTGGGTGCATAGGGTTTGCTGCATGGCCTCTGACTCTGCAAAGTCCTAACTAAGCTGGGCATTACTGGGGCTGCAAAATGAAAAGCCATTAAGGCTTCTGTAGAGGCTGCAGAGAGGTCTTCAAGAATGCTATAGATCCACAGGAGTGATTTGTGAACCAGTACATCCTAGGATGTATATTTCTTTCTTTCTATTTTGTAGAGTAGTTATATATATTGTTATTGTTATTAGTTAAATATTTTTTTTACTTCTGTATGTAAAACTAAAAACACTGTATGTAAGGTTCCTAAGATAAATAAATCATTTTATTAGTGAAGGTAAATAAATGAGCATGAAATTTAAAGTAATAATTTATAAAACTTTTAATGACATAATTTGGAAACCATATCGCAATCAAAAACTTGTTTTGTGCAACTTTATGGTTCAGAGGTCAGTTCTGGCAATGTCTTACAGTGTATTAAAAAAATGGAGCTTTGCATTCTTTAAATGCAATTGTTTGTTGGGGTAGCACATTTGGTTTTCTTTTTAGTCTTTCAGTCTGTTGCCATTTTCAAATCTCAACATGACATTTTGTATCTGTGTTTGTCTGGAACAGAAAAGCAGATTGAATCTGTTTTGCAGAGTCAGAAAAGATTTAAGCAAAGAGCATGTGCAGCTGACATTTAACAAGAGAGGCTTATAAAAGTATTCAGCAAACAAGACAATATATGCACAAAGCTGTGGAACGCTTGAATCTATAGATTCTATAGGATATACATCCAGGCAGGTCTCGAACGCATTACATGTACATATCACTTCTGCAAATGATATTTGCACCTTATTTCAAAGGTCCTTACAGCCTACAACATCAAAAGTATCAAAACCCACAATGGCACTGACCAAGCAAATAAATATAGTAAGCAATAAGAAAAAAAAAACTAATTTTGTAAACAACAATTATGTTTTCATACTCTTTTCTTCTGCTCCTTCTCCTTCAAACAGACAACATACAGACACAATCACACAGAAACGTGTTGTCAACTTGTCAGCACTGCTCTGATGATTTTATCAGTAAAATATGTTTAGCAAATTAAAAGCTACATGACATTTCTCACTAGCGAGGTACTAACAGTGCTGTTCTTGAAGCAGATAAACTTACAGTTTCACTATAAGTAGAGATACTGCTGCCGAACACTGTTGAGAGACGCACAGACTCAGGTAACTGACACTTAAAGACGAACTTAATCTCTCTCTCTCTCTCTCTTTACTTTCATAGCATAAATGCTCATGTGATCGAATATAGTTGAGCTCGAAAGTTTACGTACCCCTTAAAGAATCTGCAATAATGTTAATCGTTTTAACAAAATAAGAAAGATCATAAAAATTATTTTTTATTTAGTACTGTCCTGAATTTCACATAACAGATACTTACATAAAGTCCAGAAGACAAAAATAATAATAATAATAATTATGATCTATCTTATTTTCTAAAAACAATTACGATTTTTGCAGATTCTGCAAGTGGTATGTAAACTTTCAAGCTCAAATGTGCATTCGGAAAAGCCACAAAAGACCACCTATTCTCTGCCTACTGACCTAATGTGTTTTAAACTGTTAACAAGACCAGTTTGAAGATGAAAAATGTACCAAGCTCAAAGTTCTCTCACCATTCCTGATTTCTAAGAAGCACTCAACGTATTCGGAGTGCTCTTGCCACTATCAGAGCTGAAACAAAAGCTGTTGTTCTCTGTATGTTTCCCTTCGTCTCCGGTCGTATTGGTATGTAAATTGCACAAGCTTATTTTGTCCATTAGATTAGATTTACCCACCCTCTCAAAGAAATGAGAACAGAAGTGGTGAAAGCGAACAAAATAAACAGATTAAAACACCAGTTGTAAACGGGAAGATGTATGCCTCGTCTGCTTGCAACCCAAGCGACCAAAATGCACCTAAAAGAAAACCAAATGTGCTCTCCAGCAAATGATTGCATTTAAATAATGCCCAGCACGATTTTATGATGCACTGTAAATGGAATACAAACCTCAATAATGGTAACAAGTGACAAATCATTTTAGATAAAAACATTTTCCTTGAACTTAAAAAGAAAAACAAGTTGCTAAATGTGACAACAAACAAAAACAGCACAGACATAATTTGTAATTACTACTACTACTACTACTAATAATAAAAAAACCATCATGTAATTTATTTATGCTGCAATTCATGCTGGGTACCATCTGTAGAAATACAACCTGTATTCTATACAAACACAGCTAATCATTCTAATTATACCGCACAATTCTACTGAATGACTTTCATGGCCAATTTCACAAAATAAGTATAGGGAAATCCAGTAAATTATGCATGCACATTAAATTCTTTGAGTGTACACCTAGTACTGTAAAATTACAATGGAAGCAAAGTGTTTAGAGCCAGGATTACAAATTCACACTAAATTTCAAAATAGAATTTGTAAATTCTCACTACAATTGAATACAGTGTTGCTAATTCCTCAAAACATTTTCCTTTGCTGGTATGGGATTGTTTGCTTGAAACACAAATAAAACAAATGCCTTATGACTTTTGTTTCAAATTATCATGTCCCCAAAGCACTGATGTAAATGTGTGAGTTTATGCTCAGCTGTGATGATCTGAGCACCAACTGGAGATCACATTCCTTTCAGTCTTCCCTTCTGTCATACTGAATCTGTCAGTAATCCCTCTCTCTTGTTCTGCTGGAGTTTGCAGCGTTCTTGGCCTTAAAGGTGCAATATGTATTTTTTCGTCCGCTAGAGGTCGCCTATTCAAAACAAAGGCAAAGCTTGATGACGGCAAGTTTGAGCGAGGAATGTTTCAACAAAATAAACCCAGAAGCCGAGGTTAATGTGGATATGACGCCATTGACAGGTGACTCACTCACACGTCCCGGATCCTTGGTTAAAACAGCAATTTTATCACGATTTGATGCTCCCTTCTATTTGACCTTTTTAGGTTCAATTTCTGGATGCATCACATGTATCCTTTGCAAATAATGCAATCCCCTGTGAAACTCTACTTCCTCCAGCATCACCTGCCTAAATCTGATATGGCGAAATTATGTCTCTATTCGTGCAGCAGAATGTCTCGGAAGAAGTCTTCAAACTTGCTCTGCTGAATCAGCAGGTGTAGCAGATCTAGTAGCCAAAATTTCAATTATTAACAATATCATATCCATTGTTTAGTTTAGCATCATCATTCTAAACCTACTCCAAGAGTTATAATAACAATCAACATCACATACAAATGGAATACATCTTTACATAAGCAAAATGTAAAACTTTCCCTTATTGTGTCAGGGCACCTATCGAGAAAACCAATCAAGAAAATTTGTCAGCCAGCGATTGCCATGCTTTTCCACTGTATGTGGGAAAAGAACTGAACTTTTTATAATAACTAGTGATGGGGATTTTGATAAGTTCAGAATCTGTCCCCAAAAATCTGGGAGGCACATGCCCCCTCAATCTGAACTGGCACTTCTGAATGGTAATTCAGAATGCAGGGACACCAGAAACAGAGAACTAAATATACAAAGGTGCAGAGACAGTCAGTGAGGTGAGTATGAAAAACAATAAAATATCATCAGAGGACGATGAAGCAAGCATGTGGCAGGGAAAATGGGTCAGCCCAGCAGGAACAGGCAAGAAAATAGCTGTCAGTTCAGCAGTACACCAATAACTCACACCATCAGCTCTAACAAGCATGCGAAAGGTGAGCGCTATAGTCCACTGGCTGCAGCGAGGTACTGGAGGCCACCATTACCAATGCATCAAACACACATATACAAGCAGGAAAGAGCCTGTCACTCTGTTGGCATCTGTTCAAACATGTCCTGGACTCAATTCCCTTCAGTTCACATGCAACTGAGAAGTCAAACTCTGAATAATCCAATCATGGGTGATTCCTTGTTAAAAGATTGTTGCTGTATAGATATAGATATGTTCCAAGTTTAATATAGCCGTGATTGCTTTTGATTACCATAGATTACATTACTGTGTAACCCCGACACACTGGCCAAATTTGCCCACTGGCCTCCTAATCATCCCCCCACACGGATTGGGTTCATCACTCTGTCTCCTCTCCACCAATCAGCTGGTGTGTGGTGGGCGTTCTGGCGCAATATGGCAGCCGTCACATCATCCAGGTGGATGCTGCACATTGGTGGTGGTTGAGGAGTGAAAGTGAAAGTGAAAGTCGTGACGTGTTGTCAAGTATGGTGACCCATACTCGAAATTGGTGCTCTGCATTTAACCCATCCCAAGTGTGCACACACACAGTGAAAACACACCCGGAGCAGTGGGCAGCTACTGCGACAGCACCCGGGGAGCAATTAGGGGTTAGGTGCCTTGCTCAAGGGCACCTTAGTCGTGGTATCGAAGGTGGAGAGAGTGTTGCTCACTCACAATCCCCACCTTCAATTCCTGCCGGCGTGGGAATCGAACCGGCAACCTTCAGGTTACAAGCCCGACTCCCTCACCATTAGGCCATGACTACCCAGGACTACCTTGAGTACCCAGAAAAGCGCTATATAAATGTAACAAATTATTATTATTATTGCTTTGTGGTAATCAAACAAACAGCAACAAACTAACTACCTGTAAATTAATGCAATATTATGCTATTGCAATGCACTTACAATGGAAGTCAATGAAGCAAATGTGTCATATTATGCAGCTTTGTTAAATCATCTAAATTAATTGTCCTGTAAAAAAAAAATCTATTTGTGATGAACATTTTGTTCTAGGTTCATTAGGCACTGCAGAGGAAACAACTATATATACAGTGCTGTATGGTTACATCATGCCACCTCTGGCATCCTTGTGCATGTCATGCAAAAGTTTCCATATTTAAACCTTTAAGTGGTCATGACAAATTTAAAAATTATATATTGAAATATTTTTTACAAAGAATTATTGAAGTAATGTATCCAATTGTTGTATATTAATGAAATATTCACACATAATGTTTGGGCTATACATTTGAAATGGTGTGAATTTGCCTTGCCCTATAGACATGCATGGTAGTAAGCGCATTGTGATTTTTGATTGCATCCTATATCTGTTTAAGTGAAAATCGGAATGTTAATTAACACAGCTAGGTAACAAGTGACCTCTCACTGCAGCATGAGATCAACTTCACAAGCTGAAAGCATGAAAACAAAGCAGGATCCTTTCAGAATATTTGAAGCAATTAAGTAGATAGAAGGTACTTTCAGAACGTATTAAACAACACACCATCATACTGTCACCTCTTACCACCCAACCCCACTAAAGACTTCGAAAAGTGCCGGAGAGGAGCTTCAACCCCCATATTATCATACATGCATTTTAAATTCCAGATAAGCTTCTGCCTTGGTACATTCTTTTGTACGCAGAGAAGCCAGGATATTAAAAGGTGAGATTGCCAGTGGGGAAAGATTCTGAAGAGAACGTAATAAAATAACTCATTAAAAGTCTTCGTCTCGTATGGTTTGAGATAAGCAGCGGGATAAGCGGGTGGAATTCACAGAGACAAATCAAAAGAACACACTTCTGCAATTCAAATGTAGCTATTCCGTTCGCCCTTTATCAGAAACTGTGAGAGCAGGAGTTTTTAATTGAGCTCCCGATTTAATGCCACTAACAACTGTAAAAATGAGGCCAAAACCGCGGAGGATGGGCACGAGGCTTTCTTTGCTTCGGCCTGCCGCAGTCTTCAGAAACTGGTGCATCCGACAATTTCAGCTCGCCGATTCACTGTGCCAAATTGACTGTCTGCCCAATAATAGCTGACTAATACGTTATGCCCAATGATGAACACCTCAAACAACCAGAAAAAAACAGAACCCTCTAGAAAGTGCACTTAACTCATTGCCAAGCCCCTATAGACAGCACTTCCTGCGAATCAAGTTTGCGGCGTAATTGCGGCCAATGCAGGTAGCTGAGAGGGAAAATAGGGCAGTGAGAGAGACAGAATGGATATGAGATAAAAATGAGCGAGTGGGACGAGACAGAAGGTAGATTTGGGGCGAGAGATGTCTGTGCAGGTAAATTTGTGCTGATGGTAATTGCTGTACAGCTGTCTGATTTAGCTGTGAAATGGCCTGCCGTGTCCCGCAGCAGGGAGGGCGGAGAGGCGAGTGAAGCTAATGGAACAGCGTTCTGATTGCATTGAGCTGTCCGGTCCCTGGGCTCTCCGAGAGCATGGGCGCCCGGCCAGACACACAAACACTTGACCTTTGCAAACTTCTTAGAGGGAGTCACTAACCGCAGAAGACGCTCGGCTGGCATGGAACATACCTGGCCAGATAATTTATTCGATTTTGTAGTTAATATGCCCTGCAATGAATATTTATGCTGGCTGTCAAGAAGGGTTTAAAGCCATTAAACGTAGACGACCTGAAATGGCAGTGACTACCACATACCCTAACCTCTCACAAACACACATAAGCTCAACCCCTACGGAGCTGCCAAGACAACATTTTAAAGTCAATATGAAATCGAGGCTCTATTTACTTTCTTGGTAAAAGTTCATGGACTTATTGTGAATTTCAATCTCAGCTTTTTGGCTTGATGCCATGACGATCGGGTATCAACTAATTTAGGGGTGTCCAAGCCTTCAGAGTTTAGCTCCAACACCAATTAAGCACACTTGTATCCACTAATCAAGATATTCAGGATTTCTAGAATCTTCCAGGAAGGTATGGCATGAACAAGGATTGGTAAGCCCTAAATCAATGGGTGCTGCGGATGTTGTAGGAGGGGAGTGGTCAACCACACTCAGATTCAGGTCAGGTTCTGTTCTGTTATGGAAAACCAAACTTTTCATGACTCAGTTTCATGAAATCACACCTAGATATTCTCATTGAACATTTGGTGGTATATCATATTAGGGAAATGAAATGGTGCATAGGCGCATTTCTGATAGGACGATCTCAAAAAGTTGGCAGCTGTGTTATGGGATCCCTTATTAGGCCTAATTAAGATAGCTTTGCATGTATTAGAAAGAATGCATTGCAATGAGTTCAGTGGGGGGGGGGGGGGTCCTCCAAGATGTCAGATACTGATTAATTTAATTATAACCGCAATGAAATGAATTAAAACAATAGAAAAAATTCTTAAGAAATTCTAATTGGAGATTAGAAATTAAAACCACATTGAAATAGCATTGCCCTGGTATAAAAGTAAAGAGGCTATTGAGGATGGCAGGGTTAGGATGGGAATGAAAAATAAGAGGACTTGATGACTTCATCCAAAAAGGAAAGTGGTTTTTCGATGAAAAGAATTATTCATAATAAGACCAGGTCAGCATACACAGAAAGTAAACGATTGATTTAATGTCAACTGTAGTGCTTTCATTCAGTGTAGAGTTAAATCTACACACAACTTCTATCCATGCTAGATGGTGAAATTAGTCAATTGAAACCCAATGGTATCAGAGTTTTATTAATCTGTAGTATGCATATACAGTACTGAAAAAAAAAATGACTAAGTAATCAACAAACCCCATTATCAGCTTAAGACAGCTGTGTACATGACAGGCCTGTGGCAACAGAGTTCTCCATCTCTACTCGTCAGTGCAATTCTACACACTGCAAATTACAGCGAATCAGTCCCGTAGGGCAAAGCCAACACTGAGCCACTGCTGTTTGTCTTAAATCCAAATGAACACGTAACACAATGAATATTAAATCTGTTGGAAACTCTTCCAGTGGGATTGAATATGTTTCATTTTGTGAGCGGATCATTTTTGATACAGTCACCTACCCCAGAACACAATTACACTTCACACACACACACACAGCAGAGTGTGGTGGATGTAGATAAGGCCACAAATATAATCTACGCACCTACATAAACAGGCGCAAATGCTTGGCCAACACGCAATCCTATGCCTTCAAGTTCATAGTTTTTTGTTGTTCTTGTGGCACTTTTGTGGTGACAAACTTTGGAGAGACAGAGTTACCTTTAAATGTCAAACAAAAACATGTAACATTGGGTGCAGGAAGGCTAATTGTATAGCAGAATGCTAAAATAGTACACAAGCTGTATCCGAAACCGCTCACTCATTCACTAATCCCTATATAGTGGGGTTTTTTTGTGTGTTTTTTTTCTATTCAAAAGTAGTTGTGCATTCTGGCTAGATCCATTCCAGGGGTCCAATGGCAGCAGACTAACTGCAACTGAGATAAACGGAAATGCTAATGGATTGAATGAGAGTAGGCCAGCTGTCTATATGTAACCAATGTTTTGGGGACAAACATTGTTATTGCTTGCATATCTATATATTTAACACATTAATGATGTAACGGAAAAACAACATAAGGTTTAAACATTCAGCTAAAAGTAGAACTGAAAAAATGTTTAAAATGATTACATTATTAATCAATGTCACTGGTAAACTGGTAAAACATTTCAAAGCATCAAAGAAATGGTCTCCAGTTTCAAAATATCTGAACACAAATCAGTTAAAAAGAGCTTGTGTATATTGCAAAATAAAAAAAAACATTTAGACTTTTGAAAACCAAGAAAAATGCCTAATAAAAGAATAATCATAAGCAGTTTGTTTAATAACAAGGGTTATGAGAAGAGCTCTTTCAACGGGACAGTCAATAACAACTTAATAATGAACGTTCGAAACAGAAAGTTAATGTTTTTAAAGACTTTCATACTTATTTGGGAACTCACATATGTCAAAATCCAGCAGTCAGTCACTGATTCTAAAAAAGTGTGCATAGGGGAGCATGAAATATTGTCCACAACAGTAATGACATGCACTTTCAATGATTGCTGAAAGAGAATTAATTCAACCAAAGTCAATAGCCAAAAGTCCAACTAAAGGGAACACTCATCACCATATCGGTGTATCAAATCAGCCTTTTGTACATGTACCATATAAAATAAATAAAGCCAAACTGATTTGTAATAAGTGACTATTGTAAAGCTGTTTTTGGAGTTGTTTTATCATCCTCTGGTGAGATGTTGATTTTATTTTCAGCTGATTTCTTCTAAGGCTTTGTGGCTGTAAGTCAGTTGTAGCATTTGTGTTCTGCTCATATCTTCTCTTTTTTCTCTTCTTGTTGTTCCAGTTATCTTCTGTGATTCTGCTTGTTAACTGCAGGTGTTCGTCACTAATGCTCAATCATCACTCATAGAGTGAATCTACTGTATTTCACTAACTTCAACATTGCTTCAGTCTTACTTTTGCTCTATATAGTTTAGGACCATATGAAAACTGAGCAGTGTTTGTTTAATACTGAGGATTTTACTGTGTACCAGTAAAACATGTATTAAATTTAATTTTAAAAATGGCCTTAGTCTTTAACTACAAACACACACAAAGAAACGTGATATGTAACACATACACAAGTTTTGCTATGGTCTTGCTGGGATCATACCAGCTTTCAAAAGACAAAATATGCTGGTCCACCGGCACACCAAGCTGGTCCCAGCATGCAAAACATACCTTATGCTGGTCCACCAGCACACCCACTTCTCAACCAGCAAAACCAGCATCCCATGCTGGGATCCAGCAAACCAGAAAACCACCATCCCAAAGAGTTCCCAGCATGCAAAACAAACCTTATGCTGATGACCAGCGATGCTGGATTTTTCAGCAGGGATAGGAACTCTTGCTAAGAGACTGCAATGCTGCATAATAAATTGTGTCCTGACACTTTTTGGTATGCAGTAACGCATGAAATTGAGCTTGTATAGCTAGAAGTGTTCACATACTTGCATAGAATTTCAGGCCTGAAGCTGCAAGTGATTAAAATGAGGTATAGGTTCACACGTAATATGTGTCATCTCTCTCAGTAATATCATATTCATTTAAATCCACAGAACAAAAACACTGCTCATTTTCTGTCTGGAACTAAGAAAGAACGCCAATTAAAGCTACGTTGTTTGAGCCTCAAAAGCACACTGAGAAAGAATGTTCCTGATTGTTCCTGAGATGACAACTTCCGACTCATGTAATTATGAAACGACCATTAAACATCTGCAAGGCAGCAATCAAGAAAATTACCCTCTCTGCAATTAAAGTGGATGTATGAGACAGCATGACACTCTGACGGGATAAAATTCAGTCTGGTCCTCAGTCTTTCATCTCCTCGTTCATACAGTGCTCTGTCTGTACACTTTAATTGTCAGAGATCGGTCAGGCTCTGTCAGCATCCAATCACGACGAGCACCATCACCCGAATACTAATCACCCTCACCTGATGCACATCACCTCATTACCACCACAGCATAAGAGCACACACTTCACCTCAGCTCGGTGTCTGGTCTCTACTATGAGAGTAGGACTCACTTACCTAATCTACTTACCTGTTCCCATGATCCTACGCCTTTGTCTCCCTCGTCTCCTCTGTGTCATCAGCGATCTCCACTCTCTGGGATTCTTCAGCACCCCAACACCAGGATCAAAGTGTGTGCTCTGTAGCGCTTCAACGTCATCTCCACGCTCCTCCTAACAACAGAAAGAACTGTCAGTATTCTCATCTATCCATTTGCAAAGACTTGAATCCATATTTACCTGTTTTTGTCGATCTTAGTGTGTTCAATAAACCTACATGTTTCTGCAATCGCTTAGTGAGTCTGTATTCCATAACCGAAGACCAGACCTTAACTGACAAAATGATGAGCACGCCGGATCAGTTTCAGGAACTCGTGCATACACTCCGGCAAGCGCTGCGGGGCACCACTTCCGCATCACCCGTATTCCGTCATTCCACACCAGCAACTTCCAGTCCCATGGCCACACCAGTGCCCTACTCTGGCTTGGCGGAGGACTGCAAAGGCTTTCTTCTCCAGTGTTCGCTGGTCCTGGAGATGCAATCGGCCCGGTTGACCACCGAACGAGCTAAAATCTCATTTATCATCATGTTGTTGAGAGGAAGGGTGCTCCAATGGGCTCATTCTATATGGGAACAGAATGGTGTGGTAACTCAGATACAAACCTATTTCATCACGCATTTCCGCAAGGTGTTTGGAATCCCAGACGGTGAATCTTCTGTGGGTGAGCGTTTGTATCATATAACTCAAGGCTGTCTGTGTCTGAATATGCACTTCAGTTTAGAACTCTAGCAGCTGTAAGTGGATGGAATGAGCGCTCTCTTCTCACAACGTATCGTCAAGGACTCAATCCACAGGTTCGATTGCATCTGGCTGCACACGGTGATTCCATGGGACTCTTAATAGTTCATTCTACTGTCTACACATACTGATCGTCGCATGCAGCCCTGCCTGGAAGACCTGCAGGGTCAGCCAGGAATACCCCATCTCCGACAGTCAGAGGATACTAGGTCTCCAGAAACAGAAACCATGCAAGTGGATAACACACGTATTTCTGTAGCTGAGCGGCTAATTCCTCTGCCGCCAGCTCAACCTCAAGAAGAGGTACATCCAGAAGCAATATCAGGTCCAATCCATCATCGGGAAACCATTAAATCGATGTAACATCCAACATGGGACCATTACACCTTCAACTCTTTCTGGTTCTGGAAAATTCAACTGCTAGTATCGTGCTAGGGCACCCGTGGTTAGAGCAACACAACCCCGTCATTTCCTGGAAGAGCAGAGAGGTGCTGAAGTGGGGTGATTGTTGTTTCCCAGGATGCTTTCCACATCTTCCATGTCCGGCTACACCTCTATCACTGCATTCCACATCCATTGAGAGTCCTGTGGAACAACAATCAACAGATATCCCTGAGTGCTACGCCCACTTCAGCGACGTATTTTGTTCCCGACGGGCGTCGTGCTTGTCACCACATCGGCCATGGGACTGCGCCATTAACCTCATCCTGGATGCGCCAGTGCCCCACGGAAGGATTTATCCTCTTTCTCTCCCGGAGCAGAAGGCCATGGAGGAGTATGTGAAGAGGCTCTACAACAAGGTTACATCTTACCTTCCACATCCCTTGCTGCTTCCAGTTTTTGGGCTTGCGACACTGCATCGATTACCGGGCTTTGAACAAAGTCACGGTCAAGTTCCGATATCCTCTTCTCCTCATCCCAGCAGCCTTGGAACAACTCTGAGGAGCCACTGTGTTCACGAAGTTGGACCTCCGCAGTGCCTACAACCTGCTCTCTGGTCAACCTCTGGTCATGCCGTATGGCCTGGTCAACACCTTCTCTGTTTTCCAAGACTTTATGCAAGAGGTGCTCCGGGAGTATCTCCATTGTTTCGTGGTTTTCTACAACGAGGACATCCTAATATACTCCCGGAGCCTGACCAAACATTGCACCTATGTTGCGGAGGTCCTCCAAAAGCTTTGGGAACACCAACTCTTCCTCAAGGCGGAGAATGGCACCTTCCATCAACCAGAAACTCAATTCCTGGGATATCACATCAGTAAACTCGGGATTAAAATGGACGAGGGGAAGGTAGACACAGTCTGCAACCTGATGCCATTAAGGATCTCCAACGATTTCTTGGATTCTCAAATTTCTACCGTCGATTCATCAAGGATTCATCACGGCTCCACTCACCAACCTCCTTCGAAACAAGCCCAAGTGTCTGTCCTGGACCTCAGCCGCCATAAAAGCATTTGAAACATTCAAAACTGCACTTACTGAAGCTCCGTTCCTCACTCACCCCGACCCGATTAAGCAGTTCGTGGTCAAGGTCGACGCCTCCACCCCAGGGGTAGGAGCAGTACTTTCCCAGCAGCAGGGGACTCCTTCCCGTCTCCATCCGTGTGCCTTCTTCTCCAGGAAATTCACCCCGGTGGAGGCTACCTACAACATCAGCAACCGGGAGCTGCTAGCTATAAAACTCGCATTGGAGGAGTGGCGACATTGGTTAGAGGGAGCCAAGGAGAATTTCTTTTCTACTCACAGACCACAAAAATCTGCATTATCTACGGGAGGCAGAGCGTCTAAATCCTAGACAAGCAAGATGGGCATTATTCTTCACAAGATTCTAATTCTCCATTTTCTATCGTCGGGGGAAGAAGAATGTCAAGCCGGGTGCCCTCTCACAAATTCACACTCGGGAGGAAAACTCTGAGGAACCTGAAGCCATCCTACCTACCCAAATTCCTCTCTGTTCAATCCAGTGGGTAATGGATCGAGAACTCGCCTCCTCCAATGCCAACGAGCAGCCTCCACCGGGGTGTCCTCCAGGACGCACATGCGTTCCAAGATCCCAACGTACCACTATCACTCACACGGCACATATATCAGTGGGCACTCGCCATCCAGGAGCCAACCACACCCTCTCGTTGCTACAAGATCGTTTCTGGTGGCCCAACATGGCCAGAGATGTGAGGAGGTTCATCCAAGGATGTACCGAGTGTGCTGTCTTCAAGAGTCCATGCCATCTTCCCACAGGCAAACTCCTTCCTCTGCTCGTACTTCAGCAACCATGGTCACACCTAGGGGTAGATTTCGCCTACAATTTACCTCCTTCCGATGGTAATACCTGCATTCTAGTTGTCATGGATCGATTCTCAAAAGCTTGTCCGCTCAAACTCTTAAAGGGGTTACCAACAGCTATGACCACGGCCGAACTGCTCTTCAATCATTTTTTCCGCTACTACGGAATCCCAGAGGGCATCATGTCAGATCGAGGACCTCAGTTTATCTCCCACATTTGGCAAGGTTTCTTAAAACTCCTATGTGTGGCTGTTAGTCTATCCTCAGGCTACCATCCACAATCTAACGGGCAGACGGAGAGGAAGATTCAGGAGATAGCGCGCTTCGGGAGGACTTTCTGTCACAGCCAAGTACACACAAAACTCCCTCCGTCAAGCTAGCACCGGACTGACTCCCTTCCAATGTGTACTCTGATACCAGCCCCCACTCTTCCCGTGGTTGCGGGAACCCTCGGATGTCCCCTCCATCGATTATTGGTTCCGAGAGAGCGAGAGGGTTTTGGACTCAGCACACCACCATCTAAAAGGGGCAGTGTGCAGGCAACAGATTCAGGCTGATACCAGAAGGTCTGACACTCCTGTGTTCAATAAACTTACCCGTTACTGCAATTGCTTCGTGTGTCTGTATTCCATAACATTAATTAGGGTGTCTGCATTAAATTGCAGGTGAGGGATAAGTTACTGCTCAGATACGTAACGCAGGAGTCAACATGTGGACTTACTGTAAATAGCCAACATGATACGCTCAATGGACGTGCAGGAAGGTTACTACGATTTGCGAAACAGTCATGACTAGTTAGTTCATTTCTGCACCAATGCATTGTACTATGGTAGTTAAGCAGCAAGCTACATCATTGTATGGAAATGCACCCCAGTCTTTCTTGTTTGGGGCTGATAAATTTAATATTACTGGGTAGTATCTACTCAGTAATATATATATATACAGTTGTGTTCAAAATTATTCAACCCCCCAATGCTGTAAATGGTTTTAGAGAATTTAGAGTACATTTGTAATTGAATTCAGAATGAAATCCTACAAGGACTTCTTAAAGAAGCATATGCAACTAAAATGACATCAATTGGTTTTGTAATACAGTAGTAAATGTTTCTTTTGTGAATTCTTCATTGACACAATTATTCAACCCCTTAAAGACTACCACTCTGAAGAACAGAGGTCCATTGAAGTGTTTTCAATCAGGTATTGAAAGCACCTGTGGATGTCAGGGAGCAGCAATAAAGCCTAATAAGCACCAATTAGGCAGCTTTAAAATGACTGTGATACTCAGCTCCTTCTAGACATTTACTGGTGTGGTTACAAACATGGTGAAGTCAAGAGAATGGTCCAGGAAGACAAGAGAAGAGGTGATTACTCTTCACAGGAAGGGCAATGGCTATAAGAAGATTGCAAAGATGTTAAACATACCAAGAGACACCATAGGAAGCATCATTCGCAAATTCAAGGCAAAGGGCACTGTTGAAACGCTACCTGGTCGTGGCAGAAAGAAGATGCTGACTTCGACTGCTGTGCGCTACCTGAAGCGTAGAGTGGAGAAAAGTCCCCGTGTGACTGCTGAGGAACTGAGAAAAGATTTGTCAGATGTAGGTACTGAAGTTTCTGCTCAGACAATACGGCGCACCCTGCGTAATGAAGGCCTCCATGCCAGAACTCCCAGGCGCACCCCCTTGCTGTCTCCAAAGAATAAGAAGAGTCGACTGCAGTATGCCAAAAGTCATGTGGACAAACCACATTAGAAACAAAATTAGAACTGTTTGGGCCCATGGATCAACGCTATGTTTGGAGGAGGAAGAACAAGGCCTATGAAGAAAAGAACACCTTGCCTACTGTGAAGCATGGCGGGGGGTCAATCATGCTTTGGGGCTGTTTTGCTTCTGCAGGTACTGGGAAGCTTCAGCGTGTGCAAGGTACCATGAATTCTCTTCAGTACCAGGAGATATTGGAGGACAATGTGATGCAGTCCGTCACAAACCTGAGGCTTGGGAGACGTTGGACCTTTCAACAGGACAATGATCCCAAGCATACCTCCAAGTCCACTAGAGCATGGTTGCAGATTAAAGGCTGGAACATTTTGAAATGGCCATCACAGTCACCAGACTTAAATCCGATTGAGAACCTCTGGTGGGACTTAAAGAAAGCAGTTGCAGTGCGCAAGCCTAAGAATGTGACTGAACTGGAGGCTTTTGCCCATGATGAATGGGCGAAGATACCCGTAGCTCGCTGCAAGACACTTGTGTCAAGCTATGCTTCACGTTTAAAAGCTGTTATAACTGTAAAAGGATGTTGTACTAAGTATTAAGATTGAATGTCACTTGGGGGTTGAATAAAACTGATAATGATGTGAGCAGAGAAAAGACATTTGTGGTTATTTCATTATAAATGTTATGTTATATTTGTCTGACCTACACGTGCCTCTTTGATTTAATTGTAAGCAGGATGACTGAATGATCAAAATCAATGTCAAACCGGCCAAAACAATCAATTTCAGTGGGGGTTGAATAATTTTGAACACAACTGTATATATATATATATATATATATATTGAGTGATCAATAAAGTGGTAGCTATGTAGATTACTAACAGATTTTAGTTATTGATTTCAAATTACATGACAAGAATTGTAACTTGTAACTAGTAATGTAACTGACCCTTGGCAAAGACCCCCTCTTTTAGTCACTGTTGCTATGTGCGACAAGCCATTCACTGTCATGCCACACATCATGTTCTACACAGTGAAAAATACATCGCAGACTAAAGAGGACAGTGTTTCATTTTTAAAATATTGTATTTTTTTTTAAAGAACAATAAATACCGTATAGTGGCTCTTTAATGTGTTGTGACAGATCGCTGTAGCTACTTCAAGCAGCTCATGAACCGATCATCTCTTCATACTAGTTCATTTATAGCATCAAATAAACATGAATGAACATCAGAAGGAATGTTGTTTCAACCGCGGAAAGACATGAGCACACACAATTTTTGAAGTTCAAGTTCACCAACGTTAATCTACTAACTGACTGCTTTGTCAGACAAAATGGCAAATTTGGGGTTATGACTGGTCAGATTGCCTGTCAATCAAACTGCCGGTGAAGGGTCAATTGATTAAAATGCATTGCAGATAATATAATCTCACTTCTTTTGATTACTTTAAAACTACTTGTATATACTTTTGACCTAAGTGATTTATCACATTGATTTGAACAGGATAATCTTGTACCATATTTATATAAAAATACAACGAGAGAGAAAATATATATATATTTTTTGTCATCAGTTCTATTATCAAGCCATGTCATGTTATCACCAACATAAAGTGCAATAAACATCACATTACGCCTGGGTTTCATAAACTGGGGTTTGTGAAGGCATTCCAGTGGATTTGTAAACTGATAAAGCACATAAATAATTAAATAATAAAAATGTAAAATTAAAATAAGTGAAACATTTTTAAATAAAAACAATCAAACATTTTAACACATAAATAAAACACGACCATGTGACATAATAGAACTGCAAACATGCAAATGCGTTGTTAAATAATTGACGTACTTATTAACTTATTAACTTAAAATTAGGGCTGTCAACATTAACGTGTTGTTTCATACATACAATACATTTCATGGCTGGATAAAGCAAACCAGCGCCTCGCTAGTAAATGCAATTGACCCTTCGCAAACAGTTTGATTGACAGGCGATCTGACCAATCATAAAAAATGGAAATTGTGTGTACTCACGTCTTTCTGTGCTTGAAACAAGTATTGTGAATGGCCCTTTATTGACCTTGACAGAGTCAACAGGATTTTTTTATTTATTTTATGTTTCCACATGTTGGACACTTAGAGCAGGGTTATTCATATACTATGTACTCTTCATACTAAATATGTATCCATACTGAACAGATGATGATAGATCCATAATACACCAGATCTCTTTACCACTCAGCATGTTTCTCTAAGAAGGGTTTAATTGTGCAACTGAATCCTTCAAAAGCATAACTGTGAATAACTGATTACTATAGCAAATGAGTTATTTATTTCAGTGTGCTAAGATACACAGCATTTGAAGATGCTGGGATTGAGACGCAGAGCGAAACTCTGATGTTTTATTTATTTAAAATGTAATTCCAACCCGCTACATAATTGCAGTGGCAGTTCTGCCTTGTTTTCCTTCTCAATGTAGCGAATACAATCGCCGCTCATTGCGCTGAAACCTTTGAGTACAGGCTAATTTGCCAGAGAGGCCTTTTATGTTTTAATCAAATATTTATGTAGTAATAACCCAGAAGACAAAGGGCTCTGTCTTTGAGAGGAGCTCAAATAGCACATTAGTGTTTCTAGACGTCTCTTTATAGAACTGCGACCCAACATGGGCAGCACAGCTACCGAACAAGACTTTAACAAGCCCCTACATTGACGGCTATTCCAAATCCAATGCTACTCATAACAAGGCCCACACAGAAGTCATTTACTCAACATCCATGTCCTATTCCAAACCCGCATGACTTTCTTTCTGCTGTGGAACACAAAGATATTTTGCAGAACGTCATGAAGTGTGAGTAAATGATTTTTTTTTTTTTTTTTGAAATTTTGAAATTTTCCTTTTCGGGAATTTTTTTTAAGAATTTCATCCTTTTAGAAGTGGGGCTATTTGTGACCAGGGTTGGGGAGTAACGAAATACAAGTAACTTAGTTACGTATTTAAAATACAAAATTTGAGTGACTGTATTTCATTACAGTTACATTTTAAATGGGTGGTAATCAGATTACAGTTCCATCTGAAAAGTGTTTTAGATTACCAAAGTGATTACTTTGAGTTTTAATGTCATTTAAACAGCGATTGGTGATTCTCTGACTCTGACCGTCTGAAAAAGAGGAGTTCAGTTTCATGTTTTCTACTGTTTTCATGTTTTGTGAGTCATTTTATAATTCACTCGTCACTGCAACTTTTTCTCACAATTTGTTTTTTTCCCCTCACAATTCTGACTTCTTTTTCTCAGAAGTGCGAGATTTAAACTCACAATTTCAAGTTATAAAGTCAGAATTGGAAGATATGAACTTGCAATACTGACTTTTTCTTGCAATTGTGAATTTAGTATGTTTTTATCTCATAATTCTGACTTTTCTCAATATTGTGAGTTCATATCTGATAATTATGACTTTTCTCAATTTTACAATTTTATATCTCATAATTCGGACTTTTCTCAACATTGCGAGTTTATATCTCATAATTCTGACTTTATAACTCGCAATTGCAACTTTATATCACACAATTCAGAAAAAGTCAGAATTGGGAGATAAAAACTTGCAATGACCTTTTTTGTGTTTCATATTCATTAGTATTCCAAAGTATTCTAAAGTATTTAGATTAAGTTACTAAACTTGAGTAATGTAACGAAATACGTTACAAATTACCTTTTAAAGCATTTATTTTGTAATCTGTAGTGAAATACATTTTAAAAGTAACATACCCAGCCCTGTTTTCATGAACTCACAGCAGCTTTAACGTCAATGGGTATAGGCAGCATTGGGAACATATTTGCTAAGCTTGCATTTTGTTTTGAGAATGTATAGCAAGCAATGGAAAAGGAAGTTGTGCGGTATCGAATATGGGTGCTGTTGCTTTCTGCCACTGATGGCATGGATTTATACCGCTGTACATCCCTGCCATAAGCTTTTATCTCATAAAGTGGTAAGGAGATCTCCCACCAATCCCCACTGCAAATTATGCCAGTGGCAGGAGATTCTCTTCGTCTGTGTTCAGAGAGGAATACCAGCGTACTGCATATTGAGTCTGCTATATAAACTGTAAATACTACCTAGTATTTAAAAAGGTATGTCAATACACATGCAGTGAATCATTTCCATTCTAAATAGTTGTTACAAAACCTCATTATATTGAGTGGCAACCAGTTATCATCATCTCATAAAATAAAAATACTTCACTTGACTAAAAACGTCTTGACCTTTGGCAGTCCGTTCATATAAAATGTTATGTTAAAATGTTTCAAAGCTGAAATTACTTGCGGTTCATACTGAAAATGGGAGGTCAAGTCAAGCGCATTGCTTTGTGGAATACCGAATCAGAGTTTTGTAGCAGATCTCATGAATTCTCTCCTGAAAGATTCAGCTTTTTAAAAGCAACGTCCTTCAGTGTCCTCACAGGAAGTGGTTTGGATTGCGCATGTGGACGAGTGTCCACGCTTGGCCTATGCACAGTGGGGAGCGAGGTGAGGTGAGCTAGGGTCGGAGGCAGACACGTTGTGGGCGCTGACTCTGCAGCTGATAAGAATAGAATTACCGCTTTAGACAGACAGCTGTGTAGAGCTGTTGATGAGGTAGAAGTGATGATAAGCGCTTTATGGCTGTTTGAGGAAGAGGAAACGATATGCAGCTGATAAACAGCTGTGCCAGGCACAGGCTTTTCTTTGATGATAACAGACGCACTGCTCTGTTGTTCAGCTTTAACACGATGCCCATCAGTGATATGGGGAAGTTTCTAAATCTACATACCTGTGACTGCAGGAACAAAGGCAGCTGTTCTTGTGTTTGCCAATGAGGTATTACATTTAACCAGTGTTTCCATATGAGCGAAGTGCACAGAGGTCATATGTTGCCATGTTATTGTTGTCTCATATATTATTATCATTTGTCGTTTGTCCTAGCAACTACCAAGAACACCCTAACAACTGCATGGTGGAATGATTGAAAAGAAAAAAAAAAAACCCTAGAAACTGCCACTCAGAAAGTAACCTAGCAACTTCCCAGAACACTCTAACGATCACAAATTACATACTGAAAACCTTTGAGAATACCCTTTCAACCAGCCGTCGAATAACAATGCTCTACAAACCACTCTGAACACACAGTAATGTTGTAGCAACTACCCAGACCACCCTCTCCACTTCAAAAACCTAGCAACTGGACTGTAAACCACTCAGAGCAGCGTAGTAACGTGGCACAAACCACTGAAATACCTTTTAACCATCCAGAACACCCTAGCAATCCATTTAAAAGCAGTCCAAATAGCTTGGTTACCGGTAAGAGTAATACATCATTTGAAACTGCAAAGGGTTGACTTTTGTGTGAACTCACTATAACAAGAAAACATTGTCTTTGTAAAACCACTCTGAACATCAAAACACATAGCAATGTTGTATCAACTACCCAGAACGCCCTAGAAAACACTTGAAAAATCCTGGCAAATGCCTTGTAATGCACTATAAACCCCTCAGAACAGAGTAGCAACGTCACCCAGAGCACCCTGTAGCAGCTGCATGGCAACATGCAAAAAAAAACACAGAAATGTTCCTTTTAACCACCCAGAACACCCTAAGAACCACATAGAAACACATTTAAAAGCACTCCATAGCATGCATGTAGCAACACTCTACCACCTTACATAGTGCATTCTTTAAGAATGTTGTAAAAATCTTCTTTCATGTGTGACATGAGGGTGAGAAAATGACAGATTTTCTCATTTTTTGGTGAACTATCCCTTTAACCACCACAAAGCAACAATAGGAAAACGACTCAGCTTTGTTGCCCTTGAGTTTTGCACATGGTCCCTCAAATTCGTTCATTGCTCTTAATGTTGTTGCAAGGCAGGTTTTATTGTGAACTCAAGGAGTATACAAGATTGTCTACATTCAGATAGTGAAAGGATTTAGATACCTCTCTATCCCTGAGCTTCCAAGTTGTTTCATTCAATGTTCTCTTGTGTGGATACTGATACAAACAATATCCTCCAAATCCGTCTTGCTCCTTTTGGAGAGGTGCGGACTAGCTTTTTAAAGCATCATCATTTCACTTGCCTGAACGAAAACAAGAGGGCCGGTATGACTCCTGTATGGAGGGAAACTAATCAATGTTGGACACTTGAAGTTCAATTATGCATGTTTCTCTGAAGCATCTGCCTCTGAATTTTTGTGTTGTGATTTCTCTGTAAAAGTGTTTCATAGTATGCATAGAGTTTCAGACTCTGAATGGATGAGAACATTTGAGATGAAACATTTGTTGCATTCATATTGGTCACACTTGCTTATTCCTTGACCAGATGGTGGTGTTGTTTCAGAAAGTATCAGGATGTTTTCACTGAAGTGCTCTGGCGCTGTATTGAGCACCTTAGTCTCTTTTGTTTGTGCTGTGATGGAGTGGCTATCTAGATATGAGAGCACATTATTTTTCATAGAAAAGTTACCTGAGCAACAGTGTAGAATGCACTCAATTTCCAGTGTCATATTTAATCTTGAATAAAAAGTCTGGGAGTGACAAAAATGTCAAATTCGCAAACAGTTTGATTGACAGGCGATCTGACCAATCATAACCCCGAATTTGCTTTTTTGTCTGACAAAGCAGTCAGGGGAGTTAGTAGATTAACGTTGGTGAACTTGAACTTGAAAAATTGCGTGTACTCACATCTTTCTGCGCTTGAAACAACATTCCTTCTATTTGATGCTATAAATGAACTAGTATGAAGAGATGACCGGTTCACGAGCCGCTTCTGCGATCTGTCACGACACATTAAAGAGCAAATATATGGTATTTATTGTTTAAACTTCTATAAAAAATTACGATATATTAAATGTGAAACTGTTCCATATGTCTGTCGATGCGTTGTCAGTGTCCTCTTTGCTCCACAATGTATTTTTCACTGTGAGAACATGATGTGTGGCGTGAGAGCGCATGGCTTGTCAGACACAGCAACAGTAGCTAAAGGGGGCGGGTCTTTGAGAAGGGTCAATTGTGTGATGTCGTCTCAGCCTCAGATACCTACTCACCTTTGATGTTTGTTAGTTATTTTTGATCAAATTATTTGAAATTAATTATTTGCAGATTCAAGAAAATTAACCAGCCTTCCTATCATTATCAATCCAGAATCGTTGCAAAAGAAGCACAAACTTTCCAAAATCGCTACGTCCAGGAAAAAAAAAAAAAAGACATATACATAACTGCTACACACTGGAACTCATAGCAAAGTTTTGCATAGAGATTGCGAAGTTAATGGCTTTTCTGTGTCACTTATAAGTGGGTAAGTGAGATATCCACAATCAGAATTGAATATTCTGTTTTTTACCAAACTTATAATATATAAATGTATATATAACTAGTGCATATTCATTTTAGATGAACGGAAATCTACAAACATTTTTAGGTAATTGCTCACTATTGTTGGCATATTATGAAACTGTTGCGCCAATATTTGAAAGAGCTACCAGCAACTGTTTGCATGGTATCTGGATTATGTAATCAGATTCTAAAAATGAAGATCTTGTAATTAGGTTATATTATGTTTTAAAATGCAGTTACTTTTTTACTGATTACATATTATTCATACAATGCCAGTAAATTGGTCATAATTGATTGATTTTCTCAAATTAGTCTTTTCTATCTTTTAAAATTTTAATTCTAAAAAAGCCATATTGACCCTGTACCATAAAATCAGTCATAAGTCGTACGGGTATTTTTGTAGCAGTAGCCAACAATACATTGTATGAGTCAAAATTATAGATTTTTCTTTTATGCCAAAAACATTAGGACATTAAGTAAAGATCATGTTCCATTTAGAGATTGTGTAAATTCCCTAGTGTAAATATATCAACCAATCAATTTTTGTGAGTGGATATACATTGCTATACTTTTCTCAATATTTGGATTTATTTGCACCCTCAGATTCCAAATTTACAGAAATATTGTCCTATCCTAACGAACCAAATATCAATGGAAAGCTTATTTATTCAACTTTCAGATGATGTATAAATCTCAAACTTTATGACTGGTTTTGTGGTCCAGGGTCACATATTTATATGTTTGTAAGATTTTGTTGGATAGTGGTTGGGGGTGGGGGGTTTGCACACACAAACTAACCACTAGATCAGGGGTAGGCAGTGTCTTAAAGAGTTTAGTTCCAACCCTGAAAAAAAACAACAAAAAAAACGGTCTGTAGCCTTAGTAATCCTGACGACATTGATTCGCTTGTTCAGGTATATTTGATTATGGTTGGAGCTAAACTCTGCAGGACAGCTGCACTCCAGGGCAGACGTTGTCTAGCCCTGCTCTAGATTATAATTACATGTAAAATGGAAAGGCCATACTGTCAGGACTCTTTTTGTGTTCTTTCCTCTTGTTTTGTTTCTGTCTCTTCCAAATGTGACTGCTCTCAGCTGACCGCACTCTGCAATCAGCGCAGCCGCTTGTTATCGCTCACCTGTTTCTCTTTATCTCTTGATTTCTCTGCTATATGTCCCTCTGTTTCTGCCAGTGTGTTTTGTGTTCCCAGCCTCCTTTGCAGTTATTTTATTACATTCGGGATCCCGTTTTGTTTCGTTTTTTTCTTTTGCTTACATTTTTCTCTTCTGAGAGTTGGTTCGGAGCCCAGCGGCTCGCTCTGTTTTATATTTGACTTGCAATAAAGGGAAGTTTTTCTGCTTTTGGGTCCTTCCTTTCAAGGAAACATAACATACAGCGTTTGACCACCGGGATTTCCAGCTATCATGTAACTTTTACGGAGCATTTTCTTAACATTGCGAATCGAATCCACTCCTGATGAACACATTTTACTTCTTTGAATCATCACTCAGGCATTGTATTCTTTAGAAGTTGTTTGTCTTTTTAAAAATGACATTATTTTAGAATGCATCACCTTATTATTATATGATATACAATAGCATTATGTTCCAAGCCCATGCGTCGTCAAGAACGTTATTGTGCATTCATCATGGCTACTATGGACTATTCTTGTATCGTGAACACTTTATATAATTCAACATTCAATATAATATATAGTTAATGAAGTCATATGATAACTGTAAGTGACCAACAGACCAAAGTTCATCGAGTTCTTAGTTGCTAAAGATCAAGTTGCTAAAAATGGAGATGGATCAAGAAAGAAAATGGGGGAGAAAAAAGAAAATCCATTTTTCCTCCTGAAAATATATTAAGACACAGTGATCCCACACGAAACTCTGAAGAAGTTGAGGGATTGATTTCCAAGAATAAACCAATCAGCCTTTCCACTGAGTGGCCACATTAACCAAGTGTGGCGACGGTTCTCCTGGACTTATCAGAGGTGTTAAGGCCTTTGGGGGACATTCTGTAATAGGGCTCTGCACAGGTGACAAAATCTCGTTTAGACGACATCTTTTTGTCCACCCCTCCTTCCAGGCCTGAAAACCAAGCGGGCATTAGATTCTCACAGCACAATGCCTCCATCAGGCACAATTTCCTTTATCGAGAGAGTGGTCTTTGGAGAGAAGAGGTAGCTTTTACAAAAGGCTTTTGACAAACAAAAAGAAGGGGGAAAAAAGCTGACGGAAAGGCAGGAAAGGAAGAGAAAGAGAGAAAGGCAACTGTAATATCAACGTTTCAGGAGGTGTGAAAAAAAACTAAACAAAAAAAGACTGCCACAACTACCGACAATTACAGTGGCCGACCATGCATGAAACGCATTATCTGAAGCAGAGAGAAAAGATATAGAACAGCTGTCTTCAGTCGAGGGATCAGTGGTCACCGCACTGAATTTACACATCAAGAAACAGCAAGACGAGAGAAAGAAAATGGAAAAAGTCACGGCGGAGTCATTACTCACCAAAGTGCTTGAATGCGAGTCAAACGAATATGCGTGGGTCTGTAATACACAGGTTGGACGCAGCCACCCCGCAATGAGTATTAGGGCGGCATGGGTGCTCGCCGTTTCACTCCATTTGACAGTTTAAGTGACTAGGCTCGAAAATGCTGACAGAACGGGCTACTGATGAATATGGGTGAGCGGCCATGGCAAAGAGCGGTTGAATCAATGGTGTCATCTTGAGGTTCGGTCTGAGATTTTAGTGTTTTCGAACCACACAGGAACACAAGGAAATGTCATGCTGCTTTCAAAATGTTGCTCTCGCTTGCATTGTGTATAATTCCATAATCCGTTGGGTTGCATGTCTTTGCTGGTTGTGGCTTTTGCCGATTCCATTATGATTTGGTTGTATTTAGCTTTTAAATGTGCATTTTATAGTGCTACCACCAAAATTCCTGCTCTCTACCTGACTTCTCCCAAAAATCATTTACTCACCCTCAAACTCTAAAAAAACGTTGGGTTAAAAACAAACCAAGTTGGGTTAAATATGGACAAACCAAGCAGTTGGGTTAAATGTTTGACCTCAACTATTGATTAAAAATTACTATACGTGGATGGCTTAAAATGAACCCAAAAAAGTTTGGAAATTAAAAAGCACACATAATTACTAGAGGCAACAGTAATAATCTAAAAGTGAACGATTATTAAATTAATTCATAAATAAGTTTTCATTTTTTAAACATTAATAAAGGTTAATTTACAACCTATTTTGGGTCAATTTCAAGCGAGCAATATAGTTTTTTTTTTTTTTTTTTTAAACAATAGTTGAGTGAAATAAAACTACCAAGTAGGTTGGGTCAAACATTTAACCCAACTTGGCTTGTTTTTAAGAATGTAATTCCAAACCCATAAGACTTTCTTTCATTTTCAAAACAAATCAATATATTTTTAATCACTTTAATGATTTACTAGTTAGAACATTACTAGTCAATTCAACTAAAATTTTCACAATCCAAAAAAGTTTAGAGACACATTATAAAATTAATCCATAAATCAAGCGGGTACATTTAAGTCATCTGAAGAGATCTGTTGAGATATCCTCATTAACTTTTTGAAGCATCAAAGTTTTGGTGAAATGGACTTTGAATTTGAGTTGAATTTGGGGGCAAAGCTATTGAGATAGAAGTTTAGTCCTTTAAGGTAGGGATTGATGATTTCAAATATCGACATCATTTCTCATAAATCGCCTACTGCACCTTTAAGAAACCAGAACTCGTTTGAATCAGAATCAAACTCAGAATTATCTACAGAATTCTTACAATTCTTATGATCTGTGTACAGTACAGTACCATTACAGATGTCAACCAATATTGTAGTTTTAGCTACTTCTGTATTCTTCGTCATACAAATGTTTGGCTGGTTAGATTTAGCAGTTTGCCCCTGCTTGTAGATGCCATAATAACACTGTCATGCTTTATCCACTGATTGCAATTCAAAATTATTTGTGTAAACTAACAAAATAAAATCTTAAGAAACCCCAAAATAGTATTATTTGAGATGTTTTACCAGTTTCAGATTTGTTTTGAGGGCTCAGTCTTAACTATGTGAAATAGATGTTTTCCCCTGTCTAAAATAGTAATCAGTCACATGGCATGTACAGATTTACAGCTCAAAGCATAGGGCCAAAAAAAAAGAAAAAAGGAAGCTTTCAGCTTTCAGCTTATGTAGTTCTGAGCCAAGCAGATATATTTAGATTTAGTAGGACTCTTTAATTAAGCCTTTAACCAGTTCAGGTGTCAGTGTCACATCCTGGGCTTCCGTACAGCACAGATTGATGAGACGCGTCATGGCCTATGTGACACGACCGTTCTGGTCACCCAGGTAGGGGATATTTAGTGTTGTTCACAAGCTGAAACATCTGCTGCTGCCCTGCCACAAATGATGGTCAAAAACAATTTGCATTCGACGCATGCAGTGCCTATTACTTCTTATCTGAAACACACACTGCATCTCTTTTGACTGACAGCTCTGTGTGTCACACATGGAAAACACCCAAGCTGACAGCTCCATAAATTATGTGAGAATTCTGTTTCCACAGCAACCACACGTCTTTTTCAGTTTTATCTGAAAAACAGGTAATCGGTACACACAAACCATCTCACTAAAAAAAAAGGAACGTCTTTTGCAGACCAAGGAGAGCAATGCCATATGCTGACAACAGAAGGCTGGACGAAGAGTCAGCAGGGATAAGTGAGGTGACAAGGCATGCATTAGTCTAGAGAGAGGTTGGTGCTGAAGAACTTTGCTTGAACAAGATGGATGTGACCCGAATCGGTGTTCCACAATGCATTGGACACTACAAAGCGAAGCATCGCTACACCCACACTGCTCCAGCGGTTTTGCTCAAGTTCAAACCATTGCAATATGAACCGCATTTGTCACTGACATTTCGAAATTTGAGCCAATGATGACACTGAGAAGTAAAAGAAACAATTATCACTCAAAAAATTCTAGAAAAGTTCTGTATTAATTACAAAGAAACAGGACATTGAATAAAATGATGTTTATTTACCACTTATTTTTTACAGTGTATTGGACCGCTTACACAATGTATCATTTTACATGGTCAGTGGCAACAATACAAATATGTTAAAAAAATTAAAAAAATAAATATGTATTTTTTTGTGCATAATTTTTTCTGATTGACGTGTTGAAAATAACACAACGTAACTTTTTTTTTAAAAGTATAGTTTAAGGATAGTTTGTTATTAGGTGTGATTAATCATGATTACTTACAGAAAAATGTGATTTTTTTTTTTTTTAATAACAGCAGTAATTCTAATACATACACAGACACATACAAATGTCGCTATAGTGGAAAAAGAACCTCCATATGGGCCATTTATTTGTAGTGATTCACGTGGGGTGTTTAAAGTCACGTATAGTCTCTGTACGGTGATATTTAAGAATCCTAAACAATGAAAATGATCACCCATTAGAGAAACATCATTATATCCTACAAAGATGGCAATATCCAAATCCCTTTCCTTGTGGAGACATTTTTTGGTTCGCATGAGGAGAACAACTTATAAATTATACTATGTGATGTTTTTTGTTAATGTAAAATTGCAGAAATCTTTCTGTGATGGTAGGTTTAGGGGTAAGAATATTCAGTGAGGCCAGTATAAAAATCATTATGTCTATGGAAAGCCCCCAATAAGTGAGCCCACTTAACCCAATTTGTGGGACACATTTGAGAGCTAAACCTGACAGAACCTCCCAAAAACTCCTTTTGGGCACGTCTTCATTTGGAGAAAAAATTGCATAAAAATAATATCTTTTTTTTTTTTAAACATATTTCCGTTTATGGTTAGGGTGCGGGTGAGGTGTTATGCTTACAACAAGCTGTATATAAAAACAATAGAGGTCTATGGAATAATCTCCATTTAGATATCTAAGTAAATTATGAAGTGTTATATTATTACAATTTAAAATAACTGTTTGAGTTTCAAGAGGCCATTACTCCAGTCATCAGTGTCCTATGAGGTTACATTTTATTTGACAGTCGACTTTAGATATTCTACTAACTGTAAGTAACTCTGCACCTACATGCCCACTAACTCTCATTAGAGTATCGGTAGACTGTTTAGGTTAGGTTAGATGTTATGGTTGGGGTTAGTAGAATAAGTTAAACAGCAGCATTAAAATAATGTGTTACCACATATTAAGCAGAAAGTCTACTAGTAATCTAATGAGAGTTAGTTGACATGTAGTTCAAGTTCAGACCTCACATGATCCATCACCGTTATAAATGACCCTGGACCACAAAACCAGTCTTAAGGGTTATTTTGTTTTTAACGGAGTTAAAAACAAGCAATGGAAATACATGCATGAAATACATATTTTTATTGATGTTTTTAATACATCAATAAATAACCTTTCCTTTGATGTTTGGTTTGTTAAGATAGGATAATATTTGGCCGAGATACGACTATTTGAAAATCTGGAATCTGAGAGTACAAAAAAATCAAAATATTGAGAAAAACATCTTTAAAGTAAGCGATACCTATCCGCTGACTAATATATATATATATATATATATATATATATATATATATATATATATATATATATATATATATATTATATATATATATATATATATATATATATATATATATATATACACATACACATATACACACACACATATACACACACACATATATATACATATATATATATACACATACACACACACACATATATATACATATATATATATATATATATATATATATATATATACACATAAACACACACACACATATATATACATATATATATATATATATATATATATATATGTGTGTGTATATATATATATATATATATATATATATATATATATATATATATATATATATGTGTGTGTATATATATATATATATATATATATATATATATATATATATATATACACACATACACACACACACACAGGTGCTGGTCATATAATTAGAATATCATCAAAAAGTTGATTTATTTCACTAATTCCATTCAAAAAGTGAAACTTTTTGATTTTGATGATTATAACTGACAACTAAGGAAAATCCCAAATTCAGTATCTCAGAAAATTAAAATTGGATATGTAAATATGTACATACATATTTACAGTAGGAAAATTACAAAATATCTTCTTGGAACATGATCTTTAATTAATATCCTTATGATTTTTGGCATCAAAGAAAAATTGATAATTTTGACTCATGCAATGTATTGTTGGCTATTGCTACAAATGTACCCGTACGACTTATGACTGATTTTGTGGTACAGGGTCAGAAAAATTGCTTTTAATATTTATTTATTTATTTCATTGTTTATTTTTATTATAGTTAAAACAGTGGCGCTGTCATGATCATCAACTGAAGTGCCCATGACCACCACAGGAGGGCACTTCATCCTGGACTTTCACCCACACTCACTTATTCACACGAACTACATTTCCCATAAGCCCATACCCATTCACTGATTACCTCATCAGCTGCACCTCATCACCCACACCACATATAAGCACCATTGTCACACAACACTAACCGTGAAGTCTTGAGCTACATCACGTAATCAATTCTGAGCGTTTATTCCTGTGTCGGTTTTCTCGGTTCTGATTTTTGCCTGTTCTCTGTTTCCTGATTGTTGTCTGCCTGTCTTTGGATTTATTGCCCGTTTATCGACCACGATCCTGATTAACCCCCGCGTACCTGTTCGCTGATCATTGACCACTGCCTGTCTGACTACGTCAACTTTTAATAAAGCTCCAATCTTTGAGTGGATCTCACTCAGCTGTCTCTTCGTTACAGGTGCTGCTTAATATTTTGGTAGAAACCGTGATGCATTTTTTTTTCATGATTCTTTGATGAATAGAAAGTTAGCTATAGTTGTTTGGTGTTGAAAAGAATAACATTTATTTGAAATAGTAATCTTTTGCAACATTATAAATGCCTTTGTCACTTTTGATCAATGCAATTTGCCCTTGCTAAATGAAAATATGTATTTATTTAAAAAGAATGAAGTTCTCCCAAACTTTTGCTTCCTTCATAGC
Organism: Opsariichthys bidens; assembly: GCA_037194245.1. NCBI lineage: Eukaryota > Metazoa > Chordata > Actinopteri > Cypriniformes > Xenocyprididae > Opsariichthys > Opsariichthys bidens. Next base: position 3,891,171 of record CM074311.1, on the reverse strand, counting down.
AAACTCATCAAATCGCTCTTTTGTGGAACTGGTTTGCAACGCTTCATGTGGAGGTCAAAGCAATTCTTGACACATGCCTAACATGTGTTGAATCCATGAGTCATGTGGCTTTACTATTACATAAAGCTTCAAGAACAGACTCTTTATATACACACATCTATTCAGGCTCTGTATTCCAGCTGAACTTCTTAATGTGGCTAATTGAGTATCCACAGTTGGGTTTTGTAATGAGCCCTGTGGGAATTCTAGCCTAATTCATTGGTTTCATTGGCAATATCAAAAATCAGGATCCAGATCCCTGTGGGCCAGACACACGAATAACCCAGTGAATCACATATTTGAAGGTTATTTCAACCTGGAGCCTTTGGAACTTTTTCAAAGGACTTCAAATGACTTCAAATCTAATTTCCTCTCACATTATGAGGTCAAAATGACTATAGAGGTAAAAAATCAAGGTTGTACGGCTGAAGGGACCGTTCCTAGCATGGATAGATGTGCATGAAAAAGAAAAAGACCATTAAGGTATGGGACGTTTATGACCTTAACAACTGAGTTATACGATTATGGGGTCTGATCAGTACACTTGTGAGGTTAGGCTAGCAATACATTGAGAGAGGGATAGAGGGAGAAAAAGAGACATTACTGGAGCTGAGTCAGGAGGCCAGGAGAGATTATAAGGGAGGAGGACAGAGCAATCTTGTATCGTTTCCATCCAAGAGATAAGAGACTAAGATGGGGTCACAGTTAATTCAGAGTAAGAGTCTGAGAGATCTGACTTTTTCTTGAGCTTGAGTTCTGTCGCAAAATACAAGCACCACTGCTGGTTAAAAGAATTCATGCTTTGAGCGCTTACACTACATCGTTACCGCTGTTCATTCTGTCAATTGATGGATCAGTGACATATCGATTAAAACGATTGTTTATATATTAACTCTTTCCCTGAAAAGAGAAAAATTTCCCTCTTTCATTGTTTTTAAAAAGTTCCCAGTCAGGGCCAACATTTTTGCTCATTTTCACAAAACTGTCCCCCAGAATATTTTGTTGCATGAGTATCTGAACATACAAAAACAAGAAAACTTTTATTCTAGCTTCATGCATTCTTTTTTTATCAATACTTGAATAGGTAGGTTTAATTAAAAAGCAACATTTTAAACAATGAGCTGAGAAATTTGTATTTTTTTAAAGACTATGTCCAGATCGGATTCAGAGCGATGATAGATTGAGTAAATTGCGTCCATCAACATCCCCGAAGCTTGCAGTCCTCAACATATCATTAGGCGGTTTTGATTTATATGCTGTTGAACGTTTGATGATCGTGTTAGCTAACAATGCTTTAATTGATTGTCTCCGCTTCTTCTTTTCCTGTGTTTTGATCTGGAGATTATGTACTCTTTAAGAAGATGAATAATAGCTGCACTTACGGTATAACAGTGAAAACATAGATTGAAATTAATCGATTGTGGGGCAGCGTTGTGCCACAAACGATGGAAAATTCCAAGAATGGCAGGGAAAGAGTTTGCCGTTTTCATTCTCCATCAGGATTTGGCGTCTGCCCACACTGCCAAAACACACTTTTAGTTAAAAGACCATGATGTCTGGAGTGAAAAATCTCCCGATGCCTTTTAACATGCTTGGATACAGCATTTTGTGAACAGCCAGCTTCTTTTGCAATGAATGTTTGTGGTTTACCCTCCTTGTGAAGGGTGTCAATGATTGTCTTCTGGACAACTGTCAGATCAGCAGTCTTCTCCATGATTGTGTAAACTGGTGAACCAAACTGAGACACCATTTTGAAGGCTCAGGAAAACTTTGCGGGTGTTTTGATTTGATTAGCTGATTGGTATGTCAATATATTCTAATTTTTTGAGATGTGAATTGGTGGGGTTTTTGTTAAAAGAGTGCCAAAACCATCACAATTAAAAGAACCAAAGACTTCAGTCTGAGTGCATTATTTAATACAAAAAAAGTTTCACAATTTGAGTTGAATTACTGAAATAAATGAACTTTTCCACGACGTTCTAATTTATTGAGATGCACCTGTAAACTAGTGGTTGTGTGTACAATAAGAATTGTATTGTTAAGGTACTTTTGAATATATTCATAGATTCTGATAAAAATGTGCCACATATTGACCTTGATTTCAAAAGGAATGGTGAATCACAGAATGTAGAACAAAAATGGGAAGACCCTGGCACTGGTGCACCAATTAAAATTTTTTCACAAAGATGGATCCAGTTGTTCTGTCTGAAATCCATTTCAATCTAATCAGATTTCAAACATTCCACACCCTTAAAACAGATTCTTATCCATCACACACAGAGTGATCTCTAGTGCACAAGTCATTTTGCTTATCTACCAGTCAACGTGGTGAGCGGCCTGCAAGCTTGACATTTTGATGACAAATGCTGGTCAGTCTAAATGGTTTCCAAAAAACAACAGTGTGAATGGAGAGTGAACAGAGGTAGACTCACAAAGTCCAATCTCAAGAACTGTTCTCTTTTTTTTCTCCCCCCGATTCACTTAAGGAGCTTATTCCGCACCTCAATTTTATAACTTTGAATTGCACAAAAACGCCTCTATTCAAGCTTTTTGTGCTGAAATATCTTCAGTAGCACAATGATTGCACAAGGGTACAATCATTGCTATAAATATAAATAGGCATTTACAGATGAACGAAGCAGAGGTTGTGGTTGGTAATAGCTACAGGCTTTACATTTGCATCACTACGGCATAACATCTGCTGTGATTAACCTCCTGCATTCACTGCTGTAAACAATTAGCCTGATTAACCACATTTAACCAACAAGCTGTTAAACAACCCAAGAACAGCGCCTGAACAGGCAAGCAGTAATTCAGCATGTAACCCGTTTAGTTCCTGAATCGAATCTCTGTATGACACGCTCAAAATAAAGACAGGAATGAAGCAGCAGTTACCTTCCAGAACTTTTTGGCCGTCTCTACCCCAGAACGTTTCCGCGAGAGCGACACCAGCCTTGTAGAAGACACATGGTCAAAAATCATTTTGAAGGCTGGAGGACTTGCACAGAATATATGGGCTGCGTAGAGTGAGAATGCTTTATACGGCTCCCAGAACCCCCATCCAGTTATCAAACACTCATAGACAATAAGAATCCAGCTCATCTGAGCAGGAGATCCCATTACACTCTAATGGAAGAGCAGACGGAGCAGCCGTCTAGTCTGGCAGACGGAAACAAGACAACGGATACAAGGTCTCCGCTTGTAAGTGCTCTCCTTCCTATAAACATAATAGTTTCTTACCGGGGTCATCACCGTAAAGTGTGTTATCACTTTAATGAGTTTAGCGTGTTGGCTAATGTGATTAGAGATTACAATCACATCAGAAATGTGAGCCTGGGTGCTGAGATTAGCATAGGCCTCCAGTGGCACTCGATATCTCATTTAAGAGCAAATGTAAGAGCACAAGAGATAGAAGCTAAAGAGGTTATAGAGCAGAGAGTGTATGCACACACACGTACAAGCATACAATATTTGAATATTTTAACAAACAGCAACGTAGGCGTTTGCTGTAAACGTCACTTTCCTCCGTAGCTATCAAATGTCACTTGATGCCGGTGGTCATGTCTCATCATCCGCATCGAACCTGGTGGATGCATCTCGGAAGGCCATATCTCAATTAAATGACATCTGAGACCTATGGCTTCAAAACAATTGGAATTCATATGGATCACTTTGTGGCGCCACTTTTGGAACTCTATAGCACCGGTTGTCATTAGAAATGCACTTGGACAAAATATTTTTCCTTGGATGGACATAGAAGTGAAGAGTTTTTTTTTTTTTTTTTTTTCTTTCGTTTAAGTTTTGGTAATATTCTAAACAGACAAACATGAAAAGGACAAAAAAAAAGAACAATGTGTTGGCTTGCTATCATCCTGAGCCTTTACCGACACAGTTACAATCGCTCGGCTGTTGTCATGATCTGGTCTTTGTTTGTCTGTTTTTCTGTTCCCCAGTCCCGTCCGGAGTCACATGTTCCTTGTTTTCAGTCCTGTCACCTGTCATGTGTTCCTTTGTTTTGCTTTCATCTGTTGTCATGTGATCTTTGTTTTGTCTAATCATTAGTTCATTTCAGTCAGCTGTGTCTCGATGGTCATTATGTCCGTCACCTGTGCCTTGCTCGTTATCCCCTTGTGTCTCTCTGTATTTATTCCCTCTGTGTCAGTCCAGTCCTTGTCCGTTGTTAATGTATTGTACGTGGTGTCATTGCCGCTTCCTGTCCATATTCAAAGTGTTAATTAAAGCGTTTGAAAGTATTCAAGTCATCGTGCCTGTTCCTGCACCAGAACGTTACAGCTGTCTTCAAAAGAGCAGTTTTTAGTAGTTTTTCAAAAAATAATGGTGCAGCATAACAAAATAATATCATTTATTGTCCACTGTATTGTACGACATTTTACAGTCAATTGAACTGAGGTACTAATGATTTATTTATTTTGTTGTGTAACTGTTTTTAAAGTAGCCACTTTCATATTGTGCCATACAGTCATGCTCAAAAGTTTATATAATCTGCCACTTGTAGAATCTGCAAAATGTTATTTATTTTAACAAAATAAGAGGGATCATACAACATTTTTATTTAGTACTGCCCTCAATAAGATATTTACATAAAAGATGTTTACACATAGTCCCCAGACAAGAGATTTAGTCACCCTCAAGCCATCCCAGTGTATTTGACTTTCTTCTTTCTGATGAACACAATCAGTTATATTAATAAATATTCTGACGCGTCTGAAGCTTTATAATGGCCGTGAACAGAGGCAATGAGTTTCAAGCTCGAGAAAGTGCATTCATCCATCATAAACGTACTCCACCTGGCTAATAGTTAGTAGTTAATAAAGGCCTTCTAAAGTGAACCTCTGTAACGGGTGTGCAGATGCAGGAAGGAGATCGCTCGAAGACAGAGGACGTAGTTTTATCATAAAGGAATTTTAATTCACGACAAGAATAATAACAAGATGAACACACCAAAGTAACTTCAACGACGAACAAGGACAGGACTGACACAGAGGGCATTTATACAGATTTTATACAAAGGGCACGTGTGACGATGACGGGACAAAACAAAGAACATGTGACAAATGACAGGACTGAGAAGCAAAACAAGGAACACGTGGAAAATGACGGGACTGGAATACAAAACAAGAAACGTGTCAGAAGACAGAACAGAACTCAAAACAAGGGACACATGTGACGATGACAGGACTGGGGAACAGAATAAACACGATTATGACAACCGATGCATTTTTGTAAGAAAAATATCCATATTTAACAAGTTATAAAGTAAAATATCAACCTTCCAACAGACCATCTTCCATACGTTTTTTTACGGAGCTTGAATACAGAAAGCGTAGGACGTAGCATGTGTTTTGAACTGTGGGAGGCATTACACTTTCTTCGTAAGTTGAATACGGATGGCTTGTTAAATATGGATCATTTTTTTTCATATAAATGCATCGCTTTGGCCTTTATTAACTCCCCAGAGTATTTTGGATTACGTTCGTGATGGATGGATGCACTTTCTTGAGATTCAAACTCGTTGCCTCTGTTCACTGCCATTATAAAGCTTGGACGCGTCAGAATATTTATTAATATAACTCTGATTGTGTTCATCAGAAAGAAGAAAGTCATATACACCCTGGATGGCTTGAGGGTGAGTAACTCTTGAAGTCATTTTCATTTTAAAGGTACATTTTTATACCTGGGTGATCCATGACTGTTTGTTTTGTGATGGTTGTTCATGAGTCCCTTGTTTGACAGTTAAACTGCCCAATGTGCTTCAGAAAAATCCTCCAGGTCCTGCAAATTCTTTGTTTTTTTAGCATCTGCTGCATATTTGAACCTTTTACAGCAGTGACTATATGATTTTGAGATCCATCTTTTCACAATGAGCACAACTGAGGGACTCAAGTATTACACAAGGTTCAAACATTCACTGATGGTCCACAAGGAAACACGATGCATTAAGAACCAGCGGGTGCAAAAGGATGAAGATGTATACATTTTTTTAAATTTAGTTTAAATATCATATTTTATCATATTATTCCATGTTTAATTTGCAAAAGATGCTGGAAAGCCAAAGAATTTGCGGGACCTGGAAGATTTTTCTGAAGAATGTTGGGCAGTTTAACTGCTCAGGACAAACAAGGGAATCATGAACAACCATCACAAAACAAAAAAAAAAACAGCAATGGATCATCCAGGTAACACCATTAACATTTTGCAAGGTATGAAAACTTCCGGGAATGTCTGTGAAGTCTGTAATTTCACCAGAAGATCAAGTTATAAAATTTTGATTGAGAATTTAAAAGAATAAAAATGAAATATACACATGGATGCATTTAGAAAATTGATAGAGTGAATTTCCATTTCATGCCAGATTTAAAAAGGGGTTCAAAGTAGCCTCCCCAACTGTACTTTAAAAGTTGCAGTATCACTTTTCTTTTTTTAAAAGTCATATAAACTATTTGGTACATTACAGACCTGAATAATGTGATTGTAGTTTGGTTTTGTTCAGCATGTATACACTTTACAATAAGGTTCGTTAGTTAACATTAGTTAAACAGCATTAGTTAACGTGAGCTAACAAAGAACTGGACTTATATAGCATTTATTAATCTTTGTTAATGTTAACATGTAATAATACATTTTTAAAATCTTGTAAGCATTAGTTAATGCACTGTGAACAAACAATGAACAGTATTTTCGTTAGTAAATACAGTAGCAAATGGATTACTCATGGTTAGTTAACACATTAACTAATGTTTTACTAATGAACCTTATTATAAAGTGCTATGCATTAATCAGAACCACATTTTTGGCCTCAGTGTGGTGCGAATGCTCCAAAAGACAGAGGTGATGTATGACATTTAGGCCTATTTAGTTCAGTTTCGAATATTTTGTTCTAATGTGAAAGAGGCCTGGAGGAGTAGAATCAAATCGTGGTCCACAGCTGTTTCTTTATTGTTCTCACCATGCATGGCTCCAACTCAGCCACACATTCCATTAAAAAAAACAAAAAGAGATGAAACTGCACAGTGACCCTCAGGTTAAACTCTCTATTTTGCTCTATGTCAGAATGCATCATTCCTAATGTTAACAAGTCCAATCTCGGTTCCTCTCCATTGCCTCTTATTGCTTTGACAACGAGGGCTTCCAGTCTCCACTAGCCCTGGCCTGCTGGGCTCTTGAGGGCGAGGTTAAGTGATGGCAGACACATCACACACATTCAGAACAAAGCCTACTCAGGATACCCTTACTAACAGCTAATCACAAAGACCCGTGTAGCCTGTTGAATTAGCATTAACCTCCCCGTTCCAGCACTTCAGCTTTTATCTGTTCTTCATAAACGCTCTAAACAACCTCTCCAGCACCATGAGTAACACCGTGGGTGTGATTCAGCCCTAGATGTGGGAGTTGTTTTATTTCAGGCACTGAAAAGCACTTGATTATTATTCACCTATGTAAACTGGATGGGCCAAATAGAGTGGCATCTGCAATGACCGCATCACTTGAAGAGACACGGTGAATTAATCAGACCTACAGACGGTTTTAATCTGCAGAGTCCCATGGATCCTTGAGTCATCTGAGGTGTGAAGACCCCAGATGAGGCAGTGAGCCTCGCGGCCCGCTGGGAGAGCCACAACACTGAAACACCTGCTAATGGATCAAATAAAACAAGAACAAACCCCAACAGAGACCTGCACTGTTGAGACCAAACACATGGTGAGGGAGTGATATAGATCAGTGCTACTCAACTGGTGGATTGTGGTCCAAAAATGTGCAAAAGCCAGTAAAAAAAAAAAAAAAAAAAAAATCCTTAAAAGCTAAATTTCAGTGTTCAATTTAAAGGACTAGATCATTGAGAATGCAAAAGGTGGCCAGAGAACAGTTTCAGACTCTAGCTGGCTGGCTACATTTTGGCTCATGGTTTTACCATTTGACTCAATCTGTCAGGGGTTCCTTGTATTAGAAATCCAAAGATGATACGTGACGCAGAATGTCCACATGGCCGTTGTACCACCTGACCACTGCATATTTAAGGTGTGTAGAGCTTTATTCATGTTAATTATGACATGCCGTGAATGCAGCATAACACAAGACAAAGAACTGAGGAAGACAGGCGGCTTAAATACACAGAGGATGAAGATTAACGGAAAAGGGAACAGGTGAGGACTAATTTGGGAGCATGACAACTAATAAGAACTAAGAACTCAGGCAGACTAGATTTACTAACCCTCTTTTGGCATAAAAAAACTGCTGTTGAGATTTACTGAAGTGCAAAATTAGCACTGAAAAGGCGTTGTTTTTGCGGGTGACATTATTGCATATGCATTTGTAGGACTTTCCCTTTCAGACGCAACATTTATGGGAGGAGAGTATTTAAATGAATCACGCAATGCGATTTACTTGTATTTGAGCTCGTCAATTTACTGGTATTTGCGCCATTATTTAACGACCAAAAAAAAAGCATGTCTTAACCCATTTTGTGCAAATGTTGCTTCTAGGAGGAGAGACCCCAGAGAACTGGGAGCGCGGGAGGGGAGAAAATATTTCTTTGGAATGCCAGAAGAAGGCATTAACTACATAGGGTGAATTCAAGGTGATTGGGTGATTCACTTTGTGCCATTGAGATGAATTGGAAGAAGTGTCCCTATCAACCTGAATTCACCGCTATATATGTGTATGTGTTTGTCAGATTATACATGTAATAAGATGCGCTTGTGTTGACCCACATCAGCTCTGCTTATTTGCAACCCACCGCTAATTTGCATTGCTCGTTAGTTGATTGTCTTGATAGTTGTCATTATGTAAATGATCTGACTGCGCCTGTGTCCTTTAAGGGTGCATTCACACGTTCACACAAAACAAGACAAAACATACAGTCCTGGTCCGCTTAGCGTTCACACTGGCATTTTTAACAGCGAACTTTAAGTTCCCGAACCAAATGCATAAGGATACGGTCACAACCTGATTGGTCGGCTTTTATGACGTATATTTCGCGACGGAGCTTCATTCCCGAACATTCAAAACAATGCTGTGTGCTGGATTAAACAATCATTTTATGCGTGTAAATATGCTTTATTTTTACCAGCTGGGAACTCACGAAGAGCTCATAAAATGTTCAAAACAGCAGCAGGATTTCCTCCGTCGTTTGCAGAAACAAATATTGATGAGGCACTTCATCTCCTCGTTGCTCCACGTTTGCCCTCGACTCATTTTGGATTCACCGATCTTTCCGCGTCGTCAGATCAGCTGACTTGTAGCCTTGCATCTTGTGACATCACATCCTGTTTTTGGTTGGTTTACATGTCTTTGGTCCGTGTTGCGTTCATATATCAATCGAACCGCACCAGAGTTCGCTTGGAAGCGGACAGAGACCCATCTTTTTAGCGGTATCGATCTGCACCAGGGTTCGGACGGCAGCGTTCACATATGTTCAAACTAGGGGTGCACCGAATGTTCGGCAACCGAAATTATTCGGCCGAAAATAGCCAAAAAAAGCACTTTCAGTATTCGGCTGAATAAGTAAAAAGGCCGAATAAATTTTGCCGAACAATGACGTTTTTAATGATGTTTTAACGTTCACATATTGCGCATATTCTTTATATCCTATGTGGGCGCGCGGTAACCGCGCGCAAAACGGAAGGGACGCGCATGCGGTGCGGCGCGCTTGTTTTTTCCGGGCGCGCCTGTGCCGCGGCGAGATGAAAACATCTCAACTTTTCAGAATGCCGCGAGCGCACCGCAGGTCATGTGACAAGAACCAACCGATCATCTTCGACCCTTCCGTAACAAAACATGGAAAGCTCAGCCGAACAGCTGATCATAGCTGTACAGGGGGGTTGTTATATCTCATCTCCATAAATATATCTAGTAGTAAAGCTAAAGCAAGGGCTAAAAATCAATGTATCCCTTGCTGAAACTTTCTCATCGTCAGAAACCACAGTTCACGGTTGCATAGCAACGACAGACACGACAGACGCCACAGAAGCGCCAGCTCCCGAACGCTTGCAAAAGGAGGAAGCGACGCGGCCGCGCTTTACACGCTTTATTAGGCGCGATATGTGAAGTAGGCTTATGTCTAGGACAGTTATTTATTTGTTGTGGGTTCATCCACATTTTTTGCACTATTCAATGCACATTTGTTGTTGTAGACATACAGAGTTACATTCTTTCAGCAGTCAGTTAAAGGCTATTCAAGAAGAACATAGGCTTCAAAGATGGCCAAATAAGTTTTTATTTTTTTTTATTTTACTAATTTATTCATTTTAAGTTATATTGTACTTTGTTTGTATAATATCTGCTGGAATGTTAAAAAAATGTTCAGTGTTAAATATTTTGAAATTATATTTTTGTTATTTGATTTATTTCTCTGAAAAGCAACACAAAATAGTAAAAAGCAAATTTTTACTATTTAATTATTGTAATGGTGAAAAAATTGGCAAAATAAATGGAAAAAATGCGAAACACCACATTCGGTATTCGGCCTTCGGCCTTCGGCCAAGCATTTCATTATTATTCGGCTTCGGCTTCGGCCAAGAATTTCATTTCGGTGCATCCCTAGTTCAAACGAACCGCACTAACTGAGCAATCGCACCAGGGTTTGTTTTAATCGAACCAAACATGACAAGTGTGAACGCACCCTAATTTGCACTTCGGCAGTAGATCATGCGCAAATCTTGCCACTCCTATTGGCGCATTTGTGGAATTGTGCTCCCGTGTAGAAAATCTGGCACCGAGACTAGAAACTAAACATGATCGTGACACCATCGTTGCACCATATACTGACATCTTTTTACCACTTTAGAAACGAGTTACTGTAGCTGCCTATGCAGACAGTAAAGCAGCTCAACAGTTTGTAGCAGAGCCAGCATGTCCACTTGTACTACCCACTCACACAATCAGAAAACACAGAGATGTGGGAGAGAGATCAGGAGGGTTATTTCCTGGAAGGACATCGGAGTGACATGTCTAAGCTGCTGTGTGCACTGTAAGCACAGTTCCTGTATTGTCATTAATGTCTTGTCTGTCTTTATTTACCCAGCTGTCAGGTCAGAGGTGAAGAGGACAAATACAGTCTATGTGCTTTAACTCTGCGCCCAGATTTACACTCTCTAACCTTCCTGATCCCGGCTGTAGAAGCAGTGCTGACGCAAGCGTCAGCGTCTAACACCCTGTCGGTAGCGTCTGATACCCTGTCAACGGCTGCTGTGGAGAGAAGGGTCATGGTGAGCTGGGAATACGTATTCCTCATTTACAAATCTCGACGCTAATGCATGCCGGCAACACGGGTCCCAGGGTGCCTGTCGGATTACACTTTCCTTAACACACAATCCAGTTCTCCAGGGCTAAGTGGTTGGTTTTTACACCCCTCAATGCTCAGCGTAAACATGTCATTCCAAGGTGATATGAGTGAAAATTCCTTGACTTGTCTTGCTGATGCAAACGCTCACTGTAATTTCCAAGAGGCCGAGGGTGATTGACTGAACAAGCTTCATTAACATAGCAAACACAAGAAACTCTGCGTAAGCACTGCGAACTTAAACAATCTGGCTTGTAAATAAATACAGCAATGTACCACAGGGGTCAAAGTCTTTCACTTTAATTACAAGAGCTGCTAGCATTACAGGTGTTCCACTTTAGCGAACAATATTTTGGTGCAAAATCACGTTTAGTGATGCCCCATGTTTAGTTAACACATTGTCATTCCCTTTTAGAAAAGATGCCTCCTTTTATGCAAATGAGGCTCATTATAACATGCACAATTTACATTGTGTCCTAAGCAGACACAATTTTGATGAGCTGAACTACACTGTAAAAAAAATCGTTTGTTTAACTTAAAAAGTAAGTTTACCTGGTTGCCATAACATTTTGAGTTCAAAAATAATCAATAGAAACTCAATATTATGTTATCTGAACCATATTAATTATTGAAGTTGATTTGACAAAAGACAAAAATGTTGTGATAACAAATCTTGAGAATATTTTTTTTCCAGTATACATTATGTAAGTCATTTTGTTTCTATTTCTGTGACATTGTGCCAGGTAGCTCTCCAAACTATGGTTAGACTGTGTCAAAAACCCCCAAAATTTCACAAGGAAAACCATAAAATCTGGTGAAGGATCATGCAAGTCAAGCTTTCTGCATCTGCACTGCATTGCGAACGGAAGGAACTGTCGCTTGGAATCTTATCACGTCTTGCCTGGATAAAAGACATTGTTAACATTGTGACATTTTTTTTGACTATGGAAAGCTGGTGTTAAAATAATGAACTTTATTTGCGTCTTAAAATTCATCTTTGAGCAATAAAATTACATATTTAAACATTTTTTTCTTGCCTTAAAATAGCTTGAATGTAATACTACACCCTTGCCGCGTTTTGTATATGTTGTTCTATGAATATGCAAATGAGCCCCGCCTCCACTCACTCACACCAGTTCAGAGATTTGCTTAAACTCAAAAGCAATACAGGACAATGAACTGAACCAAACTCAGGGCTAAAATACACAGGACTAAATGACAAGCTCAACCAGAACCAGGTGTGCAACATAATTAGTAACCATGACGACAAATTAAGAGCTAGAACGTGGGGAACAAAGGAAACAGGAACAGATATAAAGAGGTGAAATAAGCTTAGGTGATATAAGTCCAAAAAAGAGAACGTAAACCGAACAACAACTATTTGATAATAATAAGAAATGTTTCCGAGCACCAAATAAGCAGATTGTAAAGAGTTCTGAGAGTTAATTTGACACTGAAGTAAAGGCTGCTCAGCTTTGCCGTCACAGGAATATCAGTTACAGTTTAACATATTAAAATGATTAAAGTTATTTTGAATTGTAAAAAATATTTCACTATAAAACTGTTTTTACTGGATTTTAGATAAAAATTCAGCCTTGGTGAGCAGCATAATGGACTTCTTTCATAAATATTAAAAAAAAAAAAAAAAAAATCTTACCAACCCTGAAATTTCAAATGATACATTTTCAAATATATTATATTTTTTTAGAACCTTGAGCCTCATGACTGAAAGATGAACAGAACAAACAATTCTGAGGTAAAATGTAGCATTGAATTTAATGTGACATGATGCAAAAAGTACCCAAAGTCTAACGCAATCCCATAATGCACTGCTATTTTGTGTAATTTGTTCGCAAAACCATTCTTTTGCAAATTGTAGCATTGCATTCAATATGATAATTTACATAGGAATGGTTTTACAGTTTATACAGCATTGCATCTTCTCATGTTTCATGAATGAGACCCCTTGTGTGTAAGGGGTCCATTTTTCCATTGCCTGGGTGCAATTACATGGAAAGAGCAAAATTGCTCCATGTAAACTGCAAGAAGCCTCTTGGCATGTTTGTGCTATTACACGAATCACCTCATTCCTGTAGTGAATCGTATGAAATCAGCGCTATTAGCAGTTTGTAAATCATTCTTAACAGATGAATCCTCCCTTGGTGTCAGTTTCATAAAAGCTGCTAAATAGATTTCCTGCTGTTTTCCTTTGCTCCACTGCTTGTATTCGCTGTATGTTCATTTAACTTTGCACTGATTTCAAAACAGCTCTGGCAGGTGAGCACTTTTGCGAAACTATATATTGCTTTTGTTCACACAACAGAAAGAATCAAAGCTACGGCTTTCATCTCAGCTAGAATGTGAGCGGCTTTGCAATTTAATATCTCAGAAATAAGCCTGTCATGGCATATAGCAGACAAATATGATCTCCCCTCGGCCCGCCTAAATTCTCTCCACTGCATAGATATATCTCATCATTTCATTTTCACAGACATTATTCAAGATATACAGATGTCAGTGAACTCTGCAAAAGCAATAATGTTTGGCTGTCATACGTCAAGGTAAAGCGGAAAACATTGACACAACGCATACAGCCAGCACAGCAGTCAACCTCGCTCCTGAAAAACCCAACGACAACGAGGAAAACAAATCAAAAGCTAGGCTTTGTCACAAAAAAAAAAAAAAAACGGAGAACAAAAAACAATAGAAAGGGGAGGATAAGAACAGATGGAGTAAGCGAAAGAACAAAGGAGAGATCCTCCATTAGTCCACATAGAAGTTAAGATGCTGTTAAGATCTGTCTCAAGTGGAGAAATATAAAGTTTGTCGTGTCCTGAGCCTTGAAGTGCAAACAGACAGGACAGCAATGAACACGAATGTTTTGCTTCACAGAGCCAACAATGTTTTCTGATGTGCTGGTTCAAAGAGCCATGAAAAAGGGAGAGGGGGAAAAGAACAGAAAAGGATGTTGAGGGAAAGGTTTATTCAAAACATCTCCTCAGATTGCACCACTGAACTTTACACTTGAATCAACATATTGGAACCACTTCAATTGTCCAGACTCACTGTACTCCACAAATCATGACCATGTACACTAAGACCCTTTTAAAAAATTGCTCGTAAATCACTTGCTATATTATCACCAAATATTGGATTCAAACTTGTTTTCTTTCAATTAGGGCAGGTTTTGTATTTCTTTCTGGAACTGATTAATCGTAGGCCTCAATGATCTGAGCTTATGTTTTCGAGAGAAAAAAACAACAACATTACTTGTGGATAAATTTCTCAATTTTGAAACAAAATATGAACACAAAAAAGTGTATGTTTATCACAGCAGTGCGCTTTATTGCTTAACTAGGAAGTTTGTTTTAAAATGCTTTTATTTTGTACAAAAAGTCACACTGCAAAAAATGACCGGACTACAAAAAAAATTAAAAAAAATTAAAAAGCTTATAAATCGTCCATTATGCTATATTATCACCAAATACTGAATTTAATATTTTTTGTTACCTTGTTTTCTTTCAAACAGAGTCTCACTGAACGGAGGATAAAGTTCATCTCTGTGAAAAAAGAAAACCTTTTTACAATGCATGAACATTTTTGACAAATATAAGCTTAGATCAACGAGGCCTACAATCAGTCAATTTAAAAAATAAACACAAAATTGAAAGAAAATTGGAAAAAATATAGATTTTTTGACCAGGAACACCAAAAAGTGCGACTTTGTTTGATATATATTAATATCAAGCACACACACACGTAATATATATATATATATATATATATATATATATATATATATATATATATATATATATATATATATATATACATACATACACACACACACACACACACATTATTCAGCAATGATGCTGTTCTTTTAACTTTCTGCTTGTCAAAGCATCTTGAAGAAACACAAAGCAAAGCCGTTTTTTACAAAGATATTAAGAAATGTTTCTTGGGGGTTAAATCAGCATATTAGAGATATTCTGAGGGATCATGTGGCACTGAAGACTGGAGCAATGATGCTGAAAATTCAGCTTTGCCACCACAAGAATAAATCCCATTTGAAAATGTATTCATATGGAAAGCAGTTATTTTAAATCAAAATAATATATGACAATACTACTGTTTGACTGTATTTTTCATTAAGTAAATTCAGACTTGGTGAGAATGAGAGACTGACCTCATAGCGATCTGTCTTAAGATGGTCTCCCAGGCTGACCAGCTGAAAAATGCTTAAAATTCCACCAAAATCATTACCCCAGACTGGTTTAGTTTGACTAGTTCAATTGATTCTAACAAGCAGAAACCAGTGGACCAGTGATGGTTTACGCTGTCATTCTGTCAGTAGGGCTGAAACCTCTTTTTCTCACATAGTTATAGACAGAGCTTCAACTGTGCAAAACCAACATGCCTCTGTGATTGTTTTAATGAGCTCTCAACCCTGACAAAAACACAACCTGACAGAGATAATATATGCCGGTCTTTGTTTTGAAGCACAACAGGTGAATTCTCATTTAAAAGTACCTGTGTGGGCTATTATGCTCTTATTCATTGTTCCAGACTTTTCTCTCCACATCTGCACTGGGGTCATTGACTTTCCAAGGACGTTCTTTCTGTTATTCTGGAAAGGATTACAGCAACACTGACAGAGAGAAATGGAGACATTAGGAGGCATAAAGTCTGGCTGACCGTCGAGTAGAAAAAAAAATAGGGAAGGAAAACTCTAAGTTGCTTGAATAGGACGAAAGGACATTTTTCTGCAGAGAGAGAGAAGGTGAAGGGGGATGGGAAAACAAGAAAGGACAAAGGAAAGCGAAGTCAAAGAGAACAACAGTAAAATACTGTTGGATGGAGAAGAGAGCACATGCCCTGATGAAGACTGTGAGTCCAATTAGAGCTGAAAAGTGTAGCAGCGCAGGTGAATCCGATATGATTATTCTGTCTGAGTTAGAGGAAACGTCCAATTAGACCGCAGCTTTGTGCATTTGTACGTGAGTGTGGGTTTGTTTGGCGCCGTTCGCTGCGGTGTCACTGGACAGTGGCGAACCAAGAAGATGATCAATTACTAGCCCCTGCATCTGCGGTCATGATCTGTCTCAAGCTCAATGCTTTATGACACATCAGACACCAGCAGCAGGTCACGGTACTGCAGCACTGTGTCCAGAGTCTCTCTGTTACATCTGTTTATCACCGCCGTCTCTGCCGATGCGGCTGCGGCAGGCGCTGGATGGCACTGCCACGTCATCTGCTGCACCTCAGATGGCTGGAGCTCATGTAGCATGAATCAATGAATCACGAGCATTTTCAACACTGCCAATAATAAAATGTTTTGGAGCCCCAAATCAGCATATTAGAATGATTTCTGAAGGACCATGTGAAGACTGAAGACTGGAGTAATGATGCTGAAAATTCGGTTTTGATCACAGGAATAAATTATATTTCACATTGCGGCAGGCAGAGAAATAAGCACATTAAGAGAGTGCATCGTCGCTGTTGGGGTGGACTTCTTCATAAATCATTTTTATCGGTCACCCTTTATATCTGTCTGTGAGTTTTACTAATGTTTAACCAATGAAAAGTATTTAAAAAAGCCTGTGACTAAACCTCGAAACTTCATTGGCTCATCAAACTGTCAGTAAAACCTCATAACTCGCCACGTGAATTTTGGACCGTCTCAGCTTGTTTGCAATGTAAGCGTAACTCAAGAAACTTTGCTCAAGAAACCCTGTATATATAAAGGCTAATGTTTTATGCATTTGAGAAATGGAGAAGAGTGTCTTAGTCCAACATTTGTCATCGAAGCATAATCAATATCGTCTTAAATATCCTGTGCGTAGCACTTTGTCTTTAATAACATGGAATTTTGACCAAATGACAGAAAAAACTGAGCCCCCACATAGCTAAAGTAAATTTTATAACCTGCAAGTTGATGAAAACCCCAGAGTTAAATCAACTCTGCTCAGATAACACTCTTCAGAGATTGAAAGTCTTTTATCTTCAGTTGATTTCATCAGTTGTAGTTCTTGTGTTTCTCTATTCTTCAGTGATTCTGCTTGTTAACAGCAGGTGTTCATCAATAATGTTCAATCATTGCTTAATTAATTGCTTAATTATCTCATTAACTTTAACTCTGCTTCAGTGTTCCTTTAACACTATTTAGAGAGGGACCAAATGTTATCTGAGCAGAGTTGATTTAACTGTGTATGTCAAATATTCTCCGAAATCACAAAACCTTGTAACTGAGCTTGATTTGGGTAAAATGATAATAATATAAGCATTATGCAAGTGTCTTACCATTCTATATAAAGCCACAATATCCATTGTGACACTGCAATGTTTAAAGTCCCCCTGTAGTCAATTAAAACTTTGATCACCGAAATTACATTTCGACCAAAAAAAAAAAAAAAAAAAAAAAAATCTTGCCTTAAAATAGCTTAAATGTAGTATTTACACCCATGGTTCATTTATACGTGAACCTCACTCGCATGAGCTCGTCAGAGGTCCACTTTTTACAATGTCGGACACATAATGGTAATTAATATGATTCGCCTTTTGCTTGACTGTGTTATTAAACAGCTAATAATGTATTCCTGTTCACCATCTCAGTCTGCCTTCTAAAAATCCTTAGAAACTCTTTAAACAACTCAGATCATCAGTGGGGAAAGTTCATCATATCGTAATATACATCATACACTCGATATATTGCTAAATCTACTCGATTTTTAGATAAAGATTTGCTAAAGCCTGCTGGCATGTTGACATGATTGGTTTCGAGGTAGTTTGTGACATCAGAAACACCAGTGATTTCAAACCGGATTTCAAATCACTGCTGTTTTGAAGACAAAATACTCAGCAATGCTGTTGCCTTATGAATTTGCATATGGTTAGACGTAAAGCATATTAAAAACACCAAATAGATGTATGAACAAAATTAAAAACTTGATTTTGACCTCAGGGGGACTTTAATTATTTTTAAAAATGCAGTGTTTTTTGTTTTTTTTTTTTAATTTCTTGGCCACTGAAAGTTGGTGGAAAATAAAGGTTTATTTATCAGGTATGTTTGTATATATTTCTAACACAGTTCGTAAATATGGGAAGAAGGAGGCGGGAACCGGCGAACGTTCAAGATAATTTAAAAAATAAAATAACCAAACAATAAAACGAAAGTAAAAGAGCGGCAGTTCCTCACGGCGACAAACAAAATAAAACACAACATAAAATCCAGGCCTGGTCCTCTCTCGTCCTTCTCTGTCGTCGCTCCTCTTTTATGCTTCCGGAGCTCCTCCGTGAGAGACACGAGACCGGTGCAGCACGCAGCTGACGCTCATTATCACTCGCGTCACCGGCCTCGCGCCGTTCCCTCGTGGCTCTCGCCCGCCCTGCTCGTCACAATATTATTGCAGCTTCAGTGGTAGTACGATGAATATTTTGGAATGGGTTAAATTCCCTGTGGAAATTGCAAATAATTTTGCAGCCTTGCTCATTACCTAGTAAACCGAGTGCTAAAAAAAATGCTAACATAATATGCAAATAAACAATGCCATCATTCTCTTTTCCCTTATAATTATAGCACAATAGATTGCAGAGAAGGAAGAATAGGTTAATAGAGAGGAGTAGGACTGAGACATGACCAAAGACAGGCATAAACCTGGGTTCCCATGAGCCGACAGCTATTATATGCCCCAAGCTTGTATGAAGCCCACCGGGGGGGAAGGGTACAGTGGGCTGCTAAAAGCATCATCTGACAATCATCATTGCAAGAATTGAGAACCACAAGGCATATCAATCTCCAACAAGCAAAGTTTGAGAAGGAAGGTTAGATTTAAAGTGAGTTCAGTCTGTGCTGCTATCATTTGCTGCAATCCAGCCTGAAATTATTTTTCTTTAGAAACACCACCAAAGAACACTATGGTGATCCCAGATGGTGAGAGAGCTTTAGAGTGATGCAGAGGGAAAAAATCCCTACACCACCTGTCCAAATCTGATTTATGAGAGAACAAATAAGGGCATGCTTTTGGAGGGAAAGCTGCAGCATATTGTGGCTGTATGACATTTTAAATGTTCTTTTTTTTTTTTTTTAAATGACTGGGTTGTCTGCTTCAAGAGATGACCTTCATTGACACCCAGCACTCATGAATTATGGTTCAATATGTATCAATGCTATTAACATACGACTGTTACAAAACACAACTAATTAGTTGTATACTGTTCATATTTACATAGTATTTTTGCACATGATGCATAGTAGAGACAATGAAACAGTTAAATGTATGAGTCTCGACAACTCTAATTAGGTTGAGTGACTGTCAGGGTGTGTTATAGAAAGTAGCAACATTATAAATAGCAGATTATAAGATATTTTAGTCTATCTATTATCCATCAAAGCATAAAACCATAAGTATAATCTTAATAGCACCGCTCTCATCAACAGGTTTGCTCCCGTGTCTGGAGCAGTACAGTCTCTAGTGGTTCACAGTGAGAACTGCACCAGATATTAGAATCACCTCAGATGAAGAACACAGCACACAAGATCAGATAAGTCAATGATGTATCTGACAGATAAGTGCTTGAGCTTGAATGACAGCAAAGGCACTTCTCTAAGAAACTCACATCAACTCTGAGGATTTCAAAGGCTCTTTTGAGGTGCACTGCTTTCATTGATTCGTCAAGATGATTAGCTTTCATATACATATATTACAGGACACTGAGGGTTCCGGCTGTCACTGCAGCTCAAAGCAGTGTTCTTGATTTGTAGAGTACATGTAAAAACACTGTGAAGACATTAAACAAGGTCACGAGTGATGTGAAAGACACCTTGAAGAGATCTGAGCAGGGCAACTAGGGAGGTGCAACACTACATATTTAAAATCTAATTGATGGGTTGTCTGAAGGATTAGATGAGTAATAGATCTCTAGGAATATTTAAAGAGGGGGTTGATTATTATTTCACTTTTTTAACTTTAGTTAATGTTGCTGCATACGCAGCATCTGCGAAGTTACGACGCTCAAAGGTCAATGCAAAGGGAGATATTTTCTTTTAAAGAATTCGCTGTTCAATGATTTCAACTAAAGGCAGGAACACTCCTCCGACGGTTGGCCGTCGGGCAATTCTTGTTCATCGGTCGACTAAGTTTTCTCAGTGTGTTCGGCACCGTTGGCTGTTTTTTGGCCGATCACAGACAGCACAGACAGAAGCTTGTTCTAATTTTACGTCATCTTACCTGAGCACTGGAATGCATGAATATCTTCATAATAACATGAGTGGAGTGGAATAAAGAACGTGATCAGCATGATTGATATTCAAAACGGTAAGCAAGCGCTGCTTCGTTTATGGTTTGTATACATGCAGTCTTAGTTTCACTTTCCCTTTTTGAATGACAAATATGTGCTAAAATAGACAGTTATCTCTAGGTTTGGTGTGTCAGGGCAACTTTGGACTCAGAGCCAACCCCGCAGTCTGCTTTCGTCGCCATTAGTTCGTCGGCTTGGTGTGTTCCCGGCTTAATGGCTGGTAGAGACTCTTGGTAGAGATTCTTCCCACGTTAGTGGCCTCACTAACCCTCCCCGGAGAACAAGCAACAAAGGAGGTAGAGCTGCAACTAACGATTATTTTTTTTGTCGACTAATCTAACGATTATTTTCCCCGATTAGTCGACTAATCTAACGATTATTTTCCCTGATTAGTCGACTAATCTAACGATTATTTTATAAAAAAAAAAAAGTAAGAAGTTAGAACTAATTTAGCAGTTGATTGAGGTGTAGAAACACTGGGACACGCCATTATGTAATAATACCATTTGATTTTGATTAAAAATAAGTCATTATGTGTGTTCATCCAGTGGAAGACATTTGAACTTTAACATGAAGAGTGTCAAAGACTTTCTCTACAGTCTTAAAGGAACTTTGATAGTGTTCAAGCAAATAAACTTCTTTGAAATGCAAAACTGATTTTCGTTCGCTCGAAATATTTTATTATTTGCGAAACGAAGATTTTCTCCTCAACTCAGTTCACGCGTGAAACGCCCTTTCGCGCTCAAAATATGATCTTGCGCGCGCAGAAATTTGGCAGAGATCCAATTCCACAGGTGGTACGCCATTTCGGTTCTGCAAAGGGAACAAAGGAGCGTTTTATTCGGCCTCTGTTTAAAGTATTCCCATACTTTTGATCATCGTGGTCTGGGTTTTTGTGATTGAATGGAACTTTCTCCGTTCACACGAGCAGAAGCTGCTATTACGACAGATGAATGTAAACTGTGTGACGCGTCGACGCATTTCACGCACGTCGACGTATTTTCATAGTCGACGTAATCGATGACGTCGACGCATCGTTGCAGCACTAAAAGGGGGTGAGGCCATGTTGGGATGCTTTAGAGAAGAGGAAGAGTTGCTGTAGTAGAGTGTTGTTGTCATGCCATCATTTTACTCCGAACTGCTTCACAAACGAGGGTCAATTCAACACTGGATTTAACATGATGGCACATGCTAGTCGATGAGTTGAATCAACTCCACAGCAACTTCATAAATGTATCCACTAACCATTTAGAAACGTTCAGTTGAATTCTAAAAGCTGCAACTTCTTCCTGAGTCTCTCCATTAGTATCCGACTCCAGTTTGAACACTGTAACTAACAATCGTCATTTTGTCTGCGTGAGATTCTCCAGCTTTGTTGTTGTTGAGCAACTGAAGTGCGAGCTGTTAAAGCTCCGCCCTCTTTTGGAAAGGCAGCCGGCGGCAGCAGCTCATTTGCATTTAAAGGGACACTCACAGAAACTGCATGTTGTTGCTCGTGCCCAAATGGGGGCAAATTTGACAAGCTATAAATGATCTGTGGGGTATTTTGAGCTGAAACTTCACTGACACATTCTGGGGACACCAGAGACTTATATTACCTCTTGTAAAATGGGCATTATAGGTCCCATTTAAACAATAATTTTCATAATAATACCAGACCCTGATCATAAGCATTTGTTAGGAGGCCTTCACATAGGACACATTTAAATAAAGCTAGTGGAGTGCAATGAAATAAAAGCAAACAAAAAGTGTCAAGATGAATTTATAAAAGTTGATATGTTTTTAATTAAACACGGTATCTTTCAAACACTCATGGAGCGAGCCACTGAAAACTGCGAGATAAGACATGAAGAGTAAAACATCTATAACTGAAAGTAATTTAAATGTATTGTTGAAGATGAAGAATATGTTGTGTTGTGTGATTGAATTTAGAGACAACTTCTCTGAGAGCGTTTTAACGTGCTGAGATACTGAACACTAAAACATGGCACTAAAATCCTCTCTGAGAAGTTGCTTTTATAAATTCATCCGCTTTAAAGTACCCCTGTTAAAAAAAAAAAGAAGACTAGTGGACCATTTTGCCCATCCCTAAGAGTAGGTGCATCGTCAAACGAACATCGAGAAACACACAAAAGACAACAACTAAAGACTTTAGCTTTCACACATCTCCCTAAGGGGGTCTCTCTATAGTCCCCTCAAAGCCATGAAAATAGGCCATTTGAAACAACATCAGAAAAAAACAACAAATTAATCTAAAAAGATTACTCGTGCCTTCTTTCAAACTGCTTTTATGTCTTACAAAACAGTCTCATAGCCAAGGGACGAATACAAAATGCACTTGTACGTCTACAAACGTGGCTGTTGATGCTTTACGATTCTCTACTGCGATTCTCTTTTTATTCCCCCCTGATTTCCGTAAAACAAAAAGCATCATAAATTATTACCAAATAAGCACTTTGGCTTTAAAGTAAATGCCACACTGTCTCTCACATTGCCGTAGAGGGAAATAGAGAGAGAGAGAGAGTCATGTATTGTTCTCTCTACCTTTTGTTCAAGCTGAGCAAAACATATTTCTATCGCTCAGAACCTTCAGCCACCTGAACAGAAATCCCACATAACATACCTGTATAATTTTCACTGTACCATTCTGTACAAAGAAAATGCGCCGGAAAAAAAAAAAAAATATTTTTATGCTATTCACATTTTGCTAGATAAGAAAATCTGCTGAAAATCAATGGAAATAAATAGTTGAAATGCTCCATTCATTTAGGATTCAGCAAATCTTACACTTTTTGAGTCCGACTGTGAAGTTTATTTTTTGGCATGCACAGGAATGACATCAGAAGTGCGCACCTGCGCATGAGCACGTCTTAGATGGGATTAGAGATCAGAGATCAGAGGACGGGTGCATGCTGCGCAGGAGGTGGAGTTGTATCTTGCAACAGTGAGTGTGGTAACGGTGAACACAGACGGTGATGAATCTGTTTTAGAGAAAGATGAAGTTATTAACGTCTGCCATCTGTTTGTGCCGCTGTCAGAAGTCAGCGAGACCCAAATTGAATCCTTAAAGCCGTCTGCTAAACTCTAAATCCTCTAATAAGCCATGTCAGGTGTCACTCATCCACTATATTCTAACATTTTGGTGCCAGTACAAATTCAGTACGAGTAAACATATTTTGAGTTGTAAAGCACAAACTTAACCGCCTCAATTTGCATAGAGCAATACTTTGTTTTAAAGGTGGCTAAGGCATTGCTTTTTTGTTTTGTTTTTTCAAAAGAAGAAAAACGTTTACAAAAAGGACTGTGATGTACATTGCACAATGAGTTATTACTATGTTATTTCCACGCTATTACTATGTTATTACCATGCTATTACTATGAATTACATTGGAAGTGACATAAAAACTGCTGAATGTTCATATACATATTCAGCAATGTCCCAAAGAACGGTACTACCAACGTCACCAAGTATTTACAAATAACGCTTGCAATTTCAATTGTTTCTGAAGAGTATTCCTAAATCAAAAAAAAAAAGATGAAGGTGAGGCAATGAAACTGAACAACCAGTGTCTTTGCATACAGTACAATAATGATAAACGTCTACATAGTCATATTTCACCACAGCATAGTAAAATGTATCAAACATCTGCGATAAAGAAACAGCAATCTTATAAACTGCCACAGAAGCCTTGACAAAGGAGAAAAGCGCAAGTTTCTTTTTAGCAACAAAATAAAATAAAAAATTATTCTTAAAATAGAAACTTCAATTTCTTAACTATGATATGAATTTAAAACATGAAGCACAATATCTAAATATTTAAAGGTATAGAAACCATCAAATTTTGGTATTTGAGGGTTTTTTTTTCCTGGATTAAAAATTATTTTAAAAGTGAATGTAAACAAATGCATCAGAATATTAGATGCTGTATGTCATCGATATTAAAATTACAATAACATGCAACAATACTTAAAAGTAGACAATCATTCACTGCTTTTAATTGGTTTCTTTGTTTTTATTACTGACCGTTTACTTGAGTATCAAATATTAGACAGTTGCATGCCACTATTTTAATGTCGTTTGTTTGTATTTATATTCATATTTAATGTTAAAATTTAAAAAAACAATAATAATGTGTTCAGTAGAATATTGGTTGCTAGTATTTTGTGCTACTAAAACAAATGGTTTTAACACTGAAAAATAATAAGTGCTTTCATAATTTAATTTCTGATAGCAGGCTAGAATTACCTCACCACCTGTACCAATGTGTGACCCTACTCATAGAGGCACTGACTCAAATTTGCTGAACGGTGACGTGTAATGTAACTATCTGTCTACCATTTACCGAGCTCCAGCCGTGAGAAACAGTGCACCCCACAGAAAAGGACTTTCTGCTCCGACGCTCAACATCTGCAGGACTGAGCTGGGTTAAAAGCAAAGACGTTTGAGTTTTTTTTTTAAATTTTTTTATGAGAGGCTGATTTACCTAAACTTTATATGCCGCAGATGAATAAAGCATATAGCGGCTCTCCGCCCCACTGACTGCATAATCCACAGCATAATTCAAGTCAACTGACTCAATTCCTATGCTGCTTCATCACTACAAAGTGCTATGGTGCAAGAGAGACCCTATCGGTAATAAAATAGAAAATGTTTGTCTGGGTCAGGCACACTGGTTAGGATTCCTGCCTGTAAAAGCTGTCCATATGTGATAAATAAAGTGTACAGACACACTTTAGGGGTCTTAACTATATGAAATTAAATGAAATAATGAATTTAATAAATAAAATGAAATAAAATAATAAAAAATAAAATGTTAGGTTACAATGTACTTGTGTACATGCTGCTCTTGAGGTGGGATACGGCTATTAATTTAGTTAAATTTAGGTTTAATTGCCGGTTTAGGTGTAATAAAAGGGTTGACAGAGACATAATTATTCAAGAGAATAAAGAAATAATTGTAAATAGAGATTTTATTTTCAGTTTAAATAAAATTGTATTTTTCATCCTGCTATGTGATTGGCATA
This sequence comes from Opsariichthys bidens, assembly GCA_037194245.1. Lineage (NCBI taxonomy): Eukaryota > Metazoa > Chordata > Actinopteri > Cypriniformes > Xenocyprididae > Opsariichthys > Opsariichthys bidens. The sequence continues at coordinate 3,865,508 of CM074311.1, read as the reverse complement.
CCGTTGCAATGGGTTCAACAGAAATTTGACATCAAAATATATTAGATCTGTGAATCAAGCTTTAGAGTGTAAATAATTAATAGACTTGGTCTCGTACATGTGAAGTGTTTCTTTTGTTCTTCATTTTACGCTTGTTTTTTTTTTTCACTTGATATTTTGAAAGAATTTTGTATGAATTAATAAAAATATATTTCATGTTGTTTCAATGTATTGTTTGCTTTTAGTTATTATCATTAGTTAAGTATTAATAATAATTAACTAATTTTGTTCAGTACATATTTTACTATGGTACTAAAATTGGTAAAGAGGACAGTTACATTTTATGGATAATGATAATTAAATAATTTTAAGTACAGTTTCGACAAAATTAGATAACAATTCTAACAATGGACTAAAAATGGAAAAAAAAAATTATAAGAAATAATATTATTTTTAATTCAAGCAGTGGACAATACCAGGGAGTGACCTGCTTGAGCTGGTAAAATATTTGTTTAAATAAAGTAAAAAAATATATATAAATACTGTATTTAATTTCTCTTTAAATTATTGTATACTTTGAATTTACTGAAAAAAAAAAATTATATATATATATATATATATATAGATAATTAAACTGGAATTTAGATGCCGGTTTATGCTGTTCGATTGTCAGCACATTAAATCCTTTCCAAAGCACAATGCATGGGAGAACGCAAGGAGGCAAAAAATGGAAGACCTCATAAAATGCTACATTTGCTAAGTTATAATAGCATATCATGGTTCAATGTTAGCAATGCTGACACTTAAAAACCATCCATTAGTTTTTACTAGTGATTACTCTAGACGTTGCATTAGCGTTAATTTGCTCCCAGTTATTTTAGTCTAATTATTTGGTGAATATCTGTCAGTTACTCTACTGTCGCACTATGTTTAGCACTCATACCTCGCTAAAAATGATTGGGATGTAGTGGATGAGACTCTAAACTAGTCATTGAGACAATCCACTGTCTAGTTGCTTTTTAAAATATGTAATTTTTTCACATGCTCTGTGTTGATCACACTAGTAACAGCTTGGGTCTTTGATCATTTTATGGCTTCCTATTCATTTACATCAGTTGTGCTTGACAGTTATAGCATCATTCATGACTTGTAACTATACCTGCTATTGCAAGGGTAGAAATTTCCAATTTTGTGTCCAATGGTGTTTGAACAGTGATCCATTGCCTGGGCAACTCCTGTCTAATTCTGTCTTTATTGGCAAACAAAACCCAGAGCTGTGCCAGCTGTCGTTCATTTGCGTTTATTTGCAACATCTCACTCTGGCTCCAAATCACCCATCCCACGATACAACAGCTGCTCCATAGGGCCTGTCTCTCTCCACCAACCCTGCCAGCATCCTAATGTCTCCATTATTCTATTCATCTCCTGCATTAGCGCTGTGATTTCTCACCAAGTCTCATGAATGTGAGAACTCAGACCTGTTTTAACAGGAACATTCACGCTGCGGTTCACTGATGCCTCTGGAGGTTAGACCAGTCAGAAGCCAGGACCTCTGAAAGAACCCCTTGGGTAAAATTCTTTAAATGCTTGGGAGACTTTTGCGCCCAATATTTCAGTTCAAGACCAGTGTCTTATTCACTAAGTACCCGCAATCCAGTTTAACCAGTTTAATTCCTCTAGAGTAGAGGTTTTCTAACTGGGCAGACCTCTGGGGTAATAAGACAGTTCTAGGGAGCCTGTGAGAAAATTTGAGAGACGGGGAAGATAAAAAAATTTATTGAGCTGCAGGAATACGTCGTAAAACCCGGAAACCAATTAACAATAGTTTTTTTAAATGGGTTTTTTGTTAAATGCCTGAAAAAGGTCTGTGGTGTTTTATTCTACAATCAGTAATACACCATTGGGATTTTTTTTAAAGCCTTTACTTTTTACTATTTGCTAACAAGTGGCCAAATGGGACTAGAGGTTGTGGGGAACATTAAACATAATCTCACCAAACAATCTCTTCACTCATCTAAGTCGCTTCCATAGCCTTTGTGACGAGCCGGGCAGGCGAGAGACGTGAGGGACGTGAGAGATAATGAGCGTCAGCTGCGTGCTGCACCGGTCTCGTCTCTCTCACGGAGGAGCTCCGGAAGCATAAAGGACCAGGCCTGGATTTTATGCTGTGTTTTATTATGTTTGTGTGGGCGGCAGTCGCTACGCCACGGGTCAAACAGAAAATGTAAATCAATGAAAATTGTGTTAATAAAATTAGTGCCACTAAATTGAATTTGTGTTAATGCATTACTTTTGACAGCCCTAATTATAATAAATATATAAAATATAATATAATATATTTTAGAAAGCAGATTTGTCTCAAGAGGACCATCAAATTTGGGAGTCTGTGGCAAAAAGTTTGAAAACTCTTGCCGAATTGAGTGCCAAAAAACTTTGAGAGAGCAAATAAAGCCACTGTCAGAAAGGCATAATTCAGTTTCCCCTTAGGCTAATGTTGACATTACGTTAAGCTCTGAGTTTAACACTGACCCTAGTTTGCCGTATTTCATCCAGGATGAATTTTAATGTCCTCAATAGTGAGACAGATGCAATTCTTTTGGCTGTATTTGAGCTGCTGGTGTCTTAAAAGCACAAATTAACCTTTAACACATGAAGATCAAAGATTAGCTTGGTGTCAAAAACACTAATGTCACGTGACCAGCTACCTCATGATGACAGACATGGGAAAGTTACCGGCAACACGTTATCATAACTACATGTTGTGAAGCATTAGTTAAACATTAGTAAATAGTTAATTCATCATTTATAAAGCATTTAAAGGATCAAAGGGTTCACCCAAAAATGACATTTCTGTCATTAATTACTCACCCTCATGTCGTTCCAAACCCACAAAACCTTCGTTCATCTTCAGAACACAAATTAAGATATTTTTGATGAAATCCAAGGTTTTTTTATCTCCCATAGAAAACAACAAAATTACTACATTCAAGGTCCAGAAAAACAGTAAAGACATTGTTAAAATAGTCAACGTGACTGATCTGGTTCAAACTTAATGTTAAGAAGCGTCAACAATTTCCTCTCTACCCTCTCATTATTCACATTCACATTGCAGAGTTTCCATGTTCTACGTCAAAACACCGACTGCATTCACTGCGTTGTAGGAGACTAAGAGGGAAGAGGAAAAATTGTTGAATAAATGTGTTATTTTTGTCAACAAAGAGTATTTTTGTCACTTCATTACATTAAGGTTTAACTCCTGCAGTCGTGTTGACTCTTTTATCAATGGCTACTACTACTTCTCTGGACCTCACTTTTGATGAGCTCACAAAATAGTTAATGACAATTACTAAATGCTTCATAACAACCTGGATTAATCATGAATTACAGTAGGAATATATGTTAATAAAGCACTACTTCTATATGTATAAATAATAAGATGTATAAATGTACTTCCTAAATGATCTTATGAACCACTGACAACTCCTAAATATCTGGTTTGTAAATAATGTAGAAATGATAACTTGATCATTAATAAAGTAAAGCTGTATTTATAAACTGCCTAATAATGTCTATTAATGCTTTATAAATGATGAATTAACTATTAACTAATGGTTAACTAATGATTGATAGCATGCAGTTATTATAAAGTGTTACCGCGGCCTTCGCAATGTTGGGCTGGCAGCTGTGTGGATGGTTTGGACATGTTTGACTCAAGACCAGGCCGGTGTCATTTTCTGAGCATGTCATACTCTAACCTGTGCAAGCCCTAGGCAAAATCAGACATGAGAAATCCCGAAGGCTTGGAAAGATGCGGAGTAAATGTTACCTGCAGGTCACAAATCATTTTCAGTAAGATTGATGGGAAGAATACAGAGCTGCGTTTTTTTTATTTACATCATTATTTACATTTTAATTTTCAAATAATCAATACATATTTTATGGGAATTTATAGGTATTTAAAATTCAGTTGTGATATCCAGTAAAATCTTTCTCACAATTCCACTTCACAATGAAAGAAAGAAATACAATATGCGAAACATTAAGCTGACTGACGAAATCTGATGTTCAGATATCAAGCCTAAAGAAAGAAAACCATGACAAAGACCCTTTGAGTGATACAATCTGTGAGGACAACTGCCGAAACTGCTGTGACCCGCGCAACGTGCCGCCCATGAGGCTTTACTCAACCTGACAGAAGAATGATCGCTCTCATCCAACACTACAGTGTCTGAACCCTAGAAACATCAACACATACATTCATAAAATCTGACTCATGGACTATTTAGCATTTTTATTGCTGCTTTGCTTTTTTATTCAACTGAATATAAATATGAAAAGAAATGCACTCACTCGAGCTTTGAGAAGGACCTTCCGTTAACACTTTAGAATACTGTTCACACATTCAACTAAGCACTATTACTTATTAATTCATTAATCAGAGCTTTTTGTTATAGTAGTTACTAGAGTGTTAATATTGCATAACTCAGTTGTTTATTAATGACGGAACAGTATTCTAAAATGTTACCGGACCTTCCTTTAGTGCAAGTCTATGGGATTTTTCCAACCCAGACTAATTGGAAAAACATGTCTTTGGCGGCATTTCTGCGATGTGATATTACCTTGCCTCTTTTTGCAACACTTTCAAAGTGAAATGTTCAATGAGTGGAGTAGTTTTATCTGCAACTCATGAACATGGGGAACAATTCCCACTTTTACCTAGGTGCTTATTAGCTTGCATTTTGGCTGTTTATGTAAGCAAAAGGTACGAGAGAATGTGCTGTATTGTGACTAAGACGGGACTAGCCTACTAGCCTTGAGTACCTTATTGCTTTTATAAAACTGTTACCACACAATAAAAATATTAAAGCCAAAAATATGTATCAATGCAACTTTCATTAAGTAAACGTTCACTAAAAGCTTTCCTTCCGCCGGAAAAAATAGTCTCTGACCGTGAACAGCAACTGAAGTTACATTATTACGCCATTAGATGGCGTCAAAGACTGTCTTTATGAGTGTGTCAGTCAGTAGCGAAGACTTTTACATTGAAAACACTGAATTGTTGTGAACACGGAACAAGACGCAACTGACAAATGCTTTGACTGGCGCTGTCAGTCAAGGGAAAACCCTTAACTGTTAAAAGGACAAGATAATACATCACACATTTAAACTGATTTATATTATGAACATAGGACTGACCAGAAGGAAAATACTAAATTTAAATACAGGTAATAAACTCGCTCACTCGATCTCTTTCTCACAATACTCTTCTACATAATACATTAAGCTTCAATGAACAATATCAATTGAGAACAGTGTACGTTGTTAAGAGTGTTTGCTAAGGGTGTTGCGTAGTGATATACAGAGCCGTTGGGTGAAGCGGTCATAGCAGTGTTTTATCGTGAATAAAACATAGCTATTGACCAATCAGAATCAAGGACAGGAACTAACCGTTTTATAATATTACTTATAAGGCACATATTAATGCCTTATTATATATGACCTTATTCTACATCTCATCGTACACAATACCTAAACTTAAATAGTACAACAGTTACCTTTCTAACTATTAATAAGCAGTTCATAGTTTATTGAGGCAAAAGTCATAGTGAATATGTATCCGCTATACCAAAGTGTTAGTGTTGTGTTAATCGCAGCAGCATTAAATGTCCAGTGAATGGCACTAAAAGATTAATACTCTATCATGTTTGAAAATAACATACCACATAGTGATAACAAAAGCAAATATGAGATCAAATGCATTTTCTGATGCAACTATGCCATGTTAGATAGCTTCTACAAGTCTTTGAGCTCTTGAGTTTCACGAGACATGTACTTGAGCACTCCATATCGCAAGTGCAGTGCTGTACTAGGTGAGCTACCGAACAAGTGCAGTACATCAGGTTACAAGATGCAAAAGTCAGGGGTATCCAATCCTGCTCATGGAGGGCCACTGTTTACCTACAGTTAAACCCACCTGAACCAGCTAATCAAGGTCATACTAGGCATTCTAGAAGCTTCCTGGCAGGTGTACTAAGGCAAGTTGGACCCAAACTCTTCAGAACAGTGGCCCTTCAGGAGCAGGTTTTGAGTGTTTTGAGGTCATTGTGCAAGGAACCGAACAAAAATAAGTGCTTTTTAATCAAAAATCTGACCTTGTAACAATAATTTGTGTTTCACTTCAGCTGGTGTATAGGTATGTTTTTGGAAATGTAGGTAGCGGTACGTTTTTACATGTTCTTTGCCTGTTTTAACATCCATCAAGTTTGAGTCACGCACTGACTTGGGATAACGATTAGTTCAAAAAGTATTTGTGACGCTTGCAAACACCCTTAACAGACTCGCACTTGCTGCGTTCTGCTTGCATCGTCCTCCTTTGTTATAATTCTGCTGCTGTAATTGCCTTGCTCGGAAATTAAGTCCCAATGGAGTTTAGCAGAAAACTAGACTGGTGCAGTCCTATATTCTAGAGATCTGGAGAGAGACCTGACAACAACCTAAACTAAAAAGAATCTTCATCAACAGTATCAGGTTAAAGTGACAGTGTGAAATCACAGCTTCTCCAAATGTATTTGACATGTTGTAAATCTGCAGCCGTAACCACATGGGAAAGGAGAATAAAGACGTGAAGATGACAGCAGCGCATAAACACATCCAAACACACCTCATCTGCATTCAGTGCCTCAGGTGTGTGTGTTTAACCGCGTACGGTTCCTCGCAGAGGAAAGTTTGATGAGATTTTAATCAAAAATCTCTTCATGTCGAGATTTAGAAGCGCTCGAGATTAAGGCGCCAAAGCCATCATATGCTGTATTGACAAAATGGGATTTTTGCACAACAAAAGCCGCAGCTCAAGTCGCATAAGGACATAATTAATCGTTTTAAATGCATTGCATTTTTTTTTTTTACATCCACGCTAATTCCACCACATAAGCCACTCGCGGCCAATAGCCTAAATCAATAGACTTCCATTAGCCTCGTTTGAACATTTTCAGTCACGTAAAGTGTCTTGACGTTACGAAAGGCCGTGCTTCAGAGGATGGAGACCTTGTCCTCGCTGAGGCCAGTGAAAGGTGAGGGGACGCAAACAGAAATCAGGTAAATATTAAAGGCGTTCTGCTCAATGCGGAGAGATTCAATAGGTTTCCGAGTAACTTTCATAAGCGTGCTTGCTTTAAATGCCAGCTTTCTAAGGCAGTAGGGTTAGAATGAGTAATTAAGGTCAGGTTATTCAATTATAGGCATGGCATTGAGAAACGCACTTAGAATCCCTCATACAACGGAAAGATCTACTGCAATCCAATATGCTGCAATCCATCCTACATATACGTTTGTTTATGGTTGTTAGTTAGTAGATGTTGCAGGCCAGACTCAAACCCGACTATAACAGTTTCTCGTGAGGATGTGTGCCAAGCACTGTGCCACAGTTACAACAATTTCATTTCTTTATAACAATGAATTTTATAAAGACTAAAAATGTAATAGGCTAGATATGGAAATTAGATTATCCAATCTATTACAATCTTTTTAAAATAAATAATTAATAACGTACAGTAATTAGTGTAGCAGCTTTTCTGGCATGGGACCATTAACACAAAATCAATAAAGAAACAAAACAGCTAATAGCAAAAGACAAAAAAAAAAAAAAAAGAAAAATAGTTTTATATTATTTAAGACAGGTTAATTAAAAGTCAACTCCAACCCACAACTTTATAAACCACCAACAATTAGCTCCCACCTCTCTAAGGTGTGAAATCTGTTGAGAGAATGCAGAAAATTAAATGTTGCACTCAAACATTTCTAAAAAGCTCGCAGCACCATGGACAGCTGCGGGTCACAGAATAGGTTGTGTGAATCAGCACCATGAACAGCGCCTTGAAAACACTAAGCATGTTGTGACACACCATATTATTAATTAATTATGATTGTAAAATACACCAACTAGGACAAGGAGATTGCTTGACAAGGGAAAGCAGCACTCACTGTTATGATAAATACATAGTAAAATATAAATACTGTTCAATTCAACGGTTTGCTTTGCTTGTTTTCAAACTTTCCTTATTGGATTTTGGAGATCACAATTTCAAAATGTCAACTGAAAAGAGACCTTTAAAATCTTCAGACGCTTTTGTAACACCAATAAAATTAAGGAGGTATCATTTAAGATTGTTCATCAAATGTATCCTGTAAAACAGGTCATTTCAAAGTTTTGTAAAGATAATATTGATCTAAAAATGTGTTTTCTAGGAAAAAGAGGCAAATGAGAGTATTGTATGTTTGTATTTATCCAAAACTATTTCGCTATGATCTGGCTTTTTTGTGGAAAAATACTACTAGCATTGAATTACAACTCAAAGTAAAAGATGTTTTTATGATAATATTGGTGATTTCAAAATTTGGTATATTTTGAATTTACTTATAATATTTGGAATATTCTTTATCCATAAATGTAAATGGAGAGGGGGAAAAAAACAAATTTTACTCATTTTATAACAGAAAAGGTCACTACTTGTATACATTAAAAGAAATCAGAAATAACAATCGAAAAAAAACCTGTAAATTATTTTAAAGCCTTAAATCTAATATTTTTTTTAATAATTTGTAACTTTTGTACTTGTTTATAGACATGAATTTCTTGCTACTTTCTTTTACTTTTCCTTTTTTACATTTAATTTTGATGTAATTAATATGTTATTGTCCTTGCAGACTGCAATAAAAAACTTACTTTTTTTCCACTATTTATTGACTAACAGCTTTCCTGCCCTCATATTGAGAGAAATCAAGAGTAAGTGCAGAGGTCGTTGTGTGCGCAGAGTAAATATCATGGTTATTGGAGTTTTAGACTAAATGTGAACATGCCTTTACTCATCTCACATCTCACAAAAAAAAAAAAAAAAAAAAAAAAAAAAAAAACAGATCCAGGATTCTTCAAAATGAATAAAAAATGAAATAATATTCACTCCCGGACTTCACTTGCCACAATGCACTACACACCCACTCACTCATTTTAGGCAGACTACATTTCCCAGAAGCCCCGCACCTAATCACTGATCACCTCACCGGCTGCAGCTCATTATCTTCACCATATAAGCTCACTACACCAACACATCCATTCAAAGTCTCGATTTCCCCTGCGGTATCATTTCTAAGCGTTTATCCCTGTCTTGTCTTCCGGTTATTACCCTGCCTGTCTCCTGCCATTCGTGACTGTTTATTTGTCTGCCTTTTGATCATTGCTCTGTTTTACTGGACTGTGATTTCATGCTGCCTGTCTTGACTTCAGCCTATCTCACGATTCTGCCTATCATCTGCTATTCCTGTTTGCTGTTGTTTTGACCACTGCCTGTTGGACTACCTCTGTCAATAAAGCCTGCACTTGGATCTCATCTGCTGACCTGTCATTTCCATTATGCAAACCAGCAATAATTATATGTTAAATTACACAAATATACTATATGTATTTAATCTCACTTTATTATGCAATGTCTTCGCTGCTGACCTTCAATAATCAAATTCCACCATAATAATAAGCAAAAATTAACATTACGTATGTGCTTCAATTTAAATTTTATGACTCTTTTCCGCTACCTTATTCTTCTGCGATCCAGAATGTCAGCACAGCTGAAAGGTCCCTCTACTGTATAGGCGTGAATTTGCGTTTGCTTTAGCCTGAGGCTTATTCATTTCACTTTTAGAGCAAAAGGGCCTTTACATTTGCCAACAATAGAACTTTTTTTTGCCATCAAAAACAAGCAAGCTCAGACAAAGTGAGAAAAAGTATTGCAAAAGTAACCTAACATTACTTTCCATAAAAAGTAACTAACAAAATTAGTTACTTTTTTTTAGAGAGTAAAGCAATTTTGTAATGCATTACTTGTAAAAGTAACATTTTCCCAACACTGAATAGCAGCATAGTTTCTGTGTTTCCCGAAACCATAGTTCCAACGAAAAATTTGTAAACTTGTGTGGTCACTACAGCTCTCGATCTGGGGTTGGAAGCATAGTTTCTTGCTAGTATGATGCCCATTCTACATTTTTCATTCCAAATATACAAATTTCATTCTACGTCTTTTAGTTTGTCAAGTGAATCAAAGCGCTTTTTTGGAGGAGTACATGCGCTGATGTAAGAGAACTGAATGAAACATCTGGAAATAATGGAGAACAAAAATAGCGAAGTAGTCGTCAGATGCCATTTTAGTTACTTAGAGCAATAATGTGACATTACTTCGATCTAGAACAGATTCATTAGTTGACATTATTACTCCACCACCTGTGTGACGTCATCAACTACATTATTGAACCAACGTGGTTTAAACGACGGATGCGCGACAAAGTTTTCAGGAAACAGTCGTGACTAGCTAGTTAGTTTCTCCAACAATTTGTCGCACTGCTATAGCAGCGAATTACATCGTTGTATGGGAAACGTACCCCAGATCTGCCTGACCTGAGGAAACCAGAAAACCAGCAGCATTTTTCAGCAAGGATGTTTAGCCACCAATAAATCTGGGACAACAAAAGGTCTCAACTGTGAAACTGGCGTTCCAAGTGACACATATGTTGCACCCTTGGCTATTTTTAGAAGAGAATTGTACTCCTGAAAACAACCCCGTAGGAAATGGTCTTCTAATAATAGCGACAAGAAACAATCACTACAGGCTCTTTATTAGTATAGTTCTGTGTTTTCCAACTTGTTTTATCTCATGTTCCCCTGCAGCTCCATCAAGGTTCAAATACCGCTTCATAGTCAAACCAAAAATGTGTTCTTCTTAACTCAAAACTTTCTTTTGAAAAAAAAACAAAAAAAAAAAAACCAAATTTTTTTTACCAAAGCAAAATCAAATCCTCCTTACATTTCCATTGGGGTTTTATGTTACTCTGGTTGGGACACACTGTTATAGGACACAGGAACTTGCAGAGACTATTTAGGATGCCAGCTGGAGCATGTAAAGAGATACACAAAACTGTGAAATCAAGCAGTGGTAATTACAGTAGCTTTAGCATTTCACTGCTCTCCTCACTAATGAATAGAAATGATTGGATGGCAACTGCTGGTGACACTGACAGTTTCTCAAGTAGGACTGCAATCATGGTCAATGGCGTAGAGCCAAACACATCACAAAATGCATTAAAACTTTTAACAGACTAAAGGAGAGGCTGTCATTAAAAGCCAAGAGGGCATAGCCTTCCTGCAAAGTTACGATAATTCAACGTGATTACGGCAGCGGAGCTGCGGTGATATTTCTAAAGTTGGCAATTTATGTTGAAATTGAAACCACTGCAACGAAAAATGCAACATGAGCATAACACTTTATAACTTTAATGAAATGGATGAAAAACCAACATTATTGCATTATTTAATTTGTAAGTTTATACAATGCCAACACTTCAAATTTCAGAGTCATTTTCTGAAAATGTCTATTATAGCAAACCTTAGTCTAAGAGACCCAGTTCCATTCAAAACTCAATTTTGACAAAAATATGCTTTTGAGGGGCATATTTGTGAGCAGTGCTTTGAAAAACTTCTAACGCCAATATTTAATTAATATTTAATGTCTAACTTTAGATATGAATGAACCATCAAAAAACGCAGCTGGTTGAGAGGTGTGCTTAGATTTACCAGAGATTTTCACAAAGGCAGAACATGAAATGGAGAGAAAAAAAACTCTTAAACTAGCCATATATAGGAAGTAGGATATTATAGACTTGGTAGTAGGCTATTCTTCAATATCGTCATCATAAATTTTCAAACAGATTCTTTGATGATTGATCTTTAGCCTCCTTGTTAGAGCACCCGACACCCATGCCGACAGACCTGGGTTCGAATCCCGCTTAGAGTGATTGTTTACGCCTATTTATTATTGACATCATAATTCTTGTAAAGCATTATCACATGCTCGGGCTGAAGGAAGAAGTCCAAGGTTCAATTATTATTAATATTACATAGTCAAATATATTGTCCTTATGACAATATAATTATTTAGTGCAGTTTTTCCCCATCTATAATAGTGTCTAACAGTGCATTCAAGATGAAATTGTACCCATCATAAAACATCAAGACAAGTTGTAATTTTTCTTCCTACTATTATTTTTTTCTATCTCTCTCTCCCTGACATTGATATATGTGTCACCACCTGGACTTCTGCATTTTAAAAAAAATTATAATAAGTTGTTAAGAGATAAATGAGTCAAACTATCATTCTTGAAATTAGTTTTCCTTCCAACTGTTATAATCTGATCCACAGTTCATATCAACACCCATCATGCAGATTTTGTTCATGCTTTAACCCGTTTTTGTATAACAAACTAGACTAGAATTATATATAACAATGCAATTCCTAATAACGCTACCGTTTGTGAGTAGCAGTTGTATTTTGGCACCCGGAGAGTGTTAAATCTAGTATAAGTCTGACCGGCGTGAGCTCTTCCCATCTTCTGCCTGACCAGCGACGCTCGTCTTCCAAAAAAATTGCTACAGAAAAGCCATTAGGAAATATCACAAGATATGCTCTTATCAAAGTACACTGTGTGCTAAAGAAACGCTGATGTTGACAAAAAGATCTTTTGAGCCCTCGGACTCGACACACAGACAGAGCCGATGAAGATCCAAGGGGGAAAAAGTCAAACAAGCCGATCGATAAGGTTTAAATTAAATAAGGAACAGTTCACAAGAAGACTCGAGCAAGAATCGTATGTCCATTCCCTGCGTTCACATTCATCCACCCACTGAGTTTGTGCAACCTCAAAAACTGCAGAAGATGGGGACAAATGTCTCTAAGCCAAAAACAAGGACTGAGCGGAAAGAGCCAATGACCTTATTCAAGATGATTTCTCATATGTGAGTAGTGCTGATAGACATTATTAATAAATAAAGAATTACCATGTATGAGTCAGAAACAGTGCTGTCATACCACTAAAGATTGACTTTCTGCAATTGCACATCCATCTTTACTGTTTATTCCCATCTTTTTCATCTGATCACAGGAAATACTAGAGCACCTCCAAGTGGCCAGAGAAACTTCAACAGAATCACTTACAAAACTAGACACCAAGAGTACCAGTAAAACTTAAATGCATGTTTCTTCTGATCTTATCCCTCATATTCCATTGAGACTGACATTCCTGAGGCCTCAAAGATGTGTGTGTGTGTAAAGTAATAATAGTAATTTAAAAATTAACCTTCTGTGCAAAATATAATCTGATCCACAGTTCATATCAACACCCATCATGCAAATTTTGTTCATGCTTTAACCCGTTTTTGTATAACAAACTAGACATGCAAATACAGATATAAGATGATATCCATTCTAGTAATGTCACTTCTAATACATGATTCATGTTTTATATCTAGGGTCTGTGAGACCCCAAACAAACAAACAAACAAACACACAAACAAACATTAAAGTAACTTTTTGTTCATGTCTGAAGCATTTTATTAAGCTAATTATAGCTTATAGCACGTATTTGACAAATTAAACAGAAATTGGCCACAAATAAACTTCAGTAACACTTCACAATAAGGTTGGATTAGTTAATGCATTACTTTAAGTAACAACAAGCAATATATTTTTACAGCATTATTAATCGTTGTTAGTTAATAAAAAGTTCATGTGAGAAAGGTATTAGTAACTGTTGATATTAACATTAGCAAAGTTTAATAAATGCTGTAGAAATATTGTTCATTATTATAATGTTATGACTGTTGTGAGTATTTAGAACTTTCTTTTTCGTTTGAGTTCACAGCACTAACATATTTCAAGTAAACTGAACTGTTTCATTGTTTTGTGTTGTTTGAACTCATTTCTTTTAAATTAAACTAACTTAAGTTTAACTGAAACTGGACTTTTTTTTCAAGAGCAGGTAAGTTACACGTTTTAAGTTGCTGTACTCATTCAGTAAGTGCTATACCATGGTATTGTTCACACGCCAGCAAATTAGCAAGTTGGCATTTTCTCAATTAATTTGTTATAGCTAGCAAAATATTTACATTGAGATAACCTGATCATTTTATGTCTAAATTTGTGTACTCAAATTTTTCAAGTTAAGAATAATAAAAATGTATGAGTACAAAATAAAAATTTAACTTAAACTTTTCTTTACTTTTAAAAATAAATAAATAAATAAAAATATGTTCACTTCAACTTTTTTGACTTCTGACAAATTATTAGGGTTTACAGTGAACTAAATAACTAATTTGATTTGCACAAACTCAAAAAAGTGAATCAACTAAATATTTAATGTATGAGTTACATTTTTTTACATTTACATTTTAATCATTTAGCAGACGCTTTTATAAAAAGCGACTTACAAGTGAGGCATTTAGGGGTTAGGTGTCTTGCTCCCCACTTTCAATTCCTGCCGGCGTGGGAATCGAACCGGCAACCTTCAGGTTGCAGTCAGCTAACTCAGTACTTCAAGTTAGGCAGCAATTAACATGTATGAGTACTACAAACTCAAAACTTGATACTTCTGCTCACTTAAAATGAAAATTAATCAAATTTGATGTGCCTGATTCACATTTTTTGAGTTCGGTCAACTTATTCGTGTTTAGAGTGTAGTTCGTGTGAACTAATGTAGTTAACAAATGAAGACTTATAGTAAAAGTGGGTAACACTTTATTTTAGTGTCATTGTTACATATGTTACATGTAGTTACTGTCGTAATAAATATAAGTGATGAATAATCACATGCAATTAACCCTAAACCAAACCAAACCCTAATCCTAAACCTATAGTAAGTACATGTAGTTAATTAATATTACTCAGTACTTAAATGTATAATTACAGTGTAACAAAGACACCTTAAAATAAAGTGTGGCCTAAAAGTGTTACTGAAACTTTTATTTTTGACTTGATTTTATTAGACAAAAGTAAATTGTGCTTTTTTTTTTTCGAATTTTATTTTTAAAACTTTAAGTATTCAAGATTTCTGACTATATTATATTATGTGCGCTGGGTGCTTCATTAGATTAAAACAAACCCTTGAAAGCAGAAAATATAAGTCTCACACGCACATAAAGGGAAGTTAGGCATTAAAAACATCTGATATCAAAATGAATCCGTTATTTGATTGTAACAATCAGTTCAGCTACTTCTACAAAGTATACCATGGCACAGTTATAATTCTGATGATGTGTTTTTCAGTGCGAGAGTGGGACAACCGATCACTCACATACGATCACAGCAATAGCAAATCAATTCCAGATGGACAAAATCAAATCCTGTCCAACATTTTTTTTCTTGTTTGAGACGCCGTTTCACAATAGGGTATTACGAAATATGGTATTACTATGATACTTTGTCAACATGGCAATTTTTGATTGACTTTTTTACAGTAATTTGCAATAGTTTGAAATCTGTTTAAAATGAATGCATGTTAAAATGATTTTGCATTCATTTTGCTGTGAGAGGTAATTACACGCTGAACAAATGCCCCTTTCTTTACAACACAATGTACCAATCTGCAGTGTACAGGGCTGAGAGGTACCTGCCAGACCCACATAC